>CAUYLG010073695.1:0-74850 GCA_963573385.1 Cacajao melanocephalus | reverse complement strand
TATCAGGATGATGTTGGTCTCATAGAAGGAGTTAGGCAGGATTCCTTCTTTTTGTATTGTTTGGAATTTATCCATTTCTTCCAGATTTACTGGTTTATGTGCATAGAGTTGTTTGTAGTAATCTCTGATGGTAGTTTGCATTTCCGAGGAATTGGCGGTGATCTCCCCTTTATCGTTTTTATTGCATCTATTCAATTCTTCTCTTTTCTTTTTTATTAGTCTAGCTAGCGGTCTATTTTGTTGATCTTTTAAAAAAACCAGCTCCTGGATTTATTGATTTTTTTGAAGGGTTTTTGTATCTCTATCTTCTTCAACTCTGCCTTGATCTTAGTTATTTCTTGTCTTCTGCTTGCTTTTGAGTTTTTTTGATCTTGCTCCTCTAGCTCTTTCAATTTTGATGATAAGGTGTCGATTTTAGATCTTTCCTTGTTTCTCATGTGGGCATTTATTGCTATAAATTTCCCTCTAGACACTGCTTTAAATGTGTCCTATAGGATCTGGTACGTTGTGTCTTCATTCTCCTTGGTTTCAAAGAACATTTTTATTTCTGCCTTCATTTCATTGTTTATCCAGTCAACATTCAAGAGCCTGTTGTTCAGTTTCCATGAAGTTGTGCGGTTTTGAGTTCTTTTCTTAATCCTGAGTTCTAATTTGATTGCGCTGTGGTCTGAGAGACTGTCTGTTATGATTTCTGTTCTTTTGCATTTGCTGAGGAGTGATTTACTTCCAATTATGTGGTCAATTTTGAAGTAAGTGCAATGTGGTGCTGAGAAGAATGTGTATTCTGTGGATTTGGGGTGGAGTGTCCTGTAAATGTCTATTAGGTCCGCTTGGTCCAAATCTGCGTTCAAGTCCTGGATATCCTTGTTGACTTTCTGTCTCATTGATCTGTCCAATATTGTCAGTGGAGTGTTAAAGTCTTCCACTATTATTGTGCAGGAGTCTGAGTCTCTTTGTAGGGCTTTAAGAACTTGCTTTATGTATCTGGGTGCTCCTGCATTGGATGCATAAATATTTAGGATAGTTAGCTCTTCCTGTTGCATGGATCTTTTTACCATCATATAATGCCCTTCTTTGTCTCTTTTGATCTTTGTTGGTTTAAAGTCTGTTTTGTCAGAGACTAGGATTGCTACCCCTTCTTTTTTTTTGCTCTCCATATGCTTGGTAAATCTTCCTCTGCCCCTTTATTTTGAGTCTATGTGAGTCTTTGCATGTGAGATGGGTCTCCTGAATACAGCACATTGATGGATCTTGACTTTTTATCCAGTTTGCCAGTCTGTCTTTGGATTGGGGCGTTTAGGCCATTTACATTCAACATTAATATTGTTATGTTTGAATTTCATCCTGCCATTTTGTTGCTGGCTGGTTGTTTTGCCTGTTAATTGATGTGGCTCCTTCATTGCGTCGATATTCTTTACCATTTGGTACGTTTTTGCAGTGGCTGGTACTGGTTGTTCCTTTCCCTGTTTAGTACTTCCTTCAGTAGTTCCTGAAAGGCAGGTCTTGTAGCGATGAAATCTCTCAGCAATTGCTTGTCTGTAAAGGATTTTATTTCTCCTTCACTTATGAAGCTTAGTTTAGCTGGATATGAAATTCTGGGTTGAAAGTTCTTTTCTTTAAGGGTGTTGAATATTGGCCCCCACTCCCTTCTAGCTTGCAGAATTTCTGCTGAGAGATCCGCTGTGAGTCTGATGGGCTTTCCTCTGTGGGTGACTCAACCTTTCTCTCTGGCTGCCCTTAGGATTTTTTCCTTCATTGCAACCCTGGTAAATCTGACAACTATGTGCCTTGGGGTTGCTCTTCTTGAGGAATATCTTTGTGGTGTTCTCTGTATTTCCTGGATTTGAATGTTGGCCTTCCTTGTTAGGTTGAGAAAGTTCTCTTGGATAATATCTTGAGGAGTGTTTTCCAACTTGGATTCATTCTCCCCGTCACATTCAGGTACACCAATCAAGCGTAGATTAGGTTTTTTCACATAATCCCATATTTCTTGGAGGCTTTGTTCATTTCTTTTCACTTTTTTCTCTAATCTTGCCTTCTCATTTTATTTCATTGATTTGATCTTCTATCTCTGATATCCTTTCTTCTGCTTGATTGATTCTGCTGTTGAAACTTGTGTATGCCTCGTGAAGTTCTCATGCTGTGTTTTTCAGCTCCATCAAGTCATTTATGTTCTTCTCTAGCTGGTTATTCTAGTTAGCATTTCATCTAACATTTTTTCAAGATTCTTAGTTTCTTTGCATTGGAACATAGTCTTTTAACTCAGAGAAGTTTGTTATTATCCACCTTCTGAAGCCTGCTTATGTCAGTTCATCAGATTCATTCTATGTCTTTTTTTGTTTCATTGATGATGAATTGTAATCCCTGGGAGGATAAGAGTTATTCTCTTCTTTGGTGGTTTCATCCTTTTTGTGCTGGTTTTTCCCCATCTTTGTGTATTTATCTCCCTTTAATCTTTGAAGTTGGTGATTTCAGGAGTCTCTGAGCTAACATTTTTTTTTCTATCGAGGTTGCAGCTGTATCTTTTTTGGCCTGCAGAGGGCGTTGCTGGGCTCTCTCGGGTTCAGTCAGGTTGTTGGGTGGGTGGTCCTTCCCTGGAGTTTGTTTGCCGGTGGGATTGGCCCCGCCTTCCCAATGGTGTCTCTCCTTCCCCAGCTGGATCTTCCTGGTTGGGGTCAAGCTGGTGTATTTGCTGCCAACCTCTCTAGCAAGCGCTTCAGTTTGAGTTATGTGGGGGTGGGGGCCTGCCAGCCTTCTGGCCTGTTTACCAGCTTTCAACTCTGCTCCCTCTGTGGGACGGTCATTCTTGCAGGCCTTAGTCCAAACTCCGCCCAGTTCCCTGCAAGAGCTTGCGGGTCCTGCAGAAGCCGCTGCTCCGACTTGCATGACTACCCACAGCGCCCCACCATCTGGCAGCACTCTTGTGGACCAAGGGTTGCAGGAGGGATGAGGCAAGCACAGGATCCGAAACGGAGCACCAAGGGGGTTAAGTCCCCCGACCCTCCTAGCCGGCTGCACGTTTCGGGTGGAAACGTACCCCTCTTGTCTTGATTTGCCCCCCTGGGTGGCTCTCGCCTTGCAGCTCCTTTCTGGGCCCAATTCCAGTGCCCTATCAGTCCCACAGAAAAGAGCCTGGCACCTCGTTTGGAACCGTGAAGTCCTCCAGTCCTCTGTATCTCATTCGCTGGGAGCTGCCTTCAGGCGCTGGCTTCTCTCGGCCATCTTGGCGCCCCCGCTCCAATATGTGATTCTTATTCATCCCCATGACAATAAAACAAAAGACAATAAAACAAAAGTCCTAGTAAGAAGGACATGATAATATGGTGTACCAAACTGGGCTCTAAAAGGACAATCAAGCCTCACTTACATAAAAACCGGGCCATGAATTTACACGTATGATGAAAAAACATTAACTGAGTTGAAATCTCTCCTTCAATTTTTCCCTTAGCCTTTATTAATTGTGTGTCCTTGGGAGAATTTACATAGCTTCTTTCGCCCTAGCTTTGTCATCTATTAACTAGAAGTAATAATAGCACTTACCTCAAGGTGCTGTAAACAAAGAGAGAAAATCGAGTTAAACTCTATAAGACGGTGCCCAGCACATGGTATTATAAGTGCTCAACAAATATTGGCTAAGAGTACTACTAAATTGGTAGAAGTTATGTCTTCTAATTTGGCAAATAGCTATAAAGCTTTTTATATTTTAAAGCAATTAAGTTTTTCTTTTAATTGTTCAGTCTTTCCATTGATAAAATTTAAAGTTTTATCATCAATTTATTCTTTTATATTCACATAGTTGCACTTATGACAGTATGAAAATAATACTATAATAATTGTAATTGACTTTTCTGATGTGATGAGGCATTCTTACCTACTTCACTGAAAGTTGTGCTGGAACTGGAACAGGTGAGGTGCTTGCTAAAAGCTTCAGGCTAGGAAGTAGTAGAACATGAATACAAATCAGTTGTGATGTCATATTTCATTCAGACATCATGATTTTTGAGAGTTTTTGTTTCAAGTGAACCAAATTCAAACATGAATCACAACATCGTGTATAGCATAAGTTAAAAAGGGATAATATAGCTACAAGGAAAAATTCTTATAAATTGAGTATCATTTCCTAATGTTGATAGCGGCGGTCACATCTGGTCACTTGGGCATGCTGACCAATTTGTATCTATAGACAAGCAAAAGCCCAGCCTGTCAAGTCAGTACCAACCCCCCAATCTTCTCTTTTCTTCTCAAGGATTTCTTGTGAGCGTTTGCAAAACAGTGCATTGATAATGCCCAGTTGTGGTTACTGCATTTTACTGTGGTTGTTATTAGAGAGACAATGTCAAACATGTTTTTTTCTTGTATTGAAACTGATTTTTAATTATTATTTGTTAGAATACTCTAAGGAACCCTTTTGTGCAAGTGTTTGTAAAATTCTCCGTGGGACTTGATGCTGTTGAACTATTGAAACAGATAGATGAACTTGGTAAGTCCAAATTCACAAAGCTTTTATTAATGAGTCATTTCAGAAATACATAAAAAAAATGTTCCATAGGATAATATTTTTCCCTTTTCTTCTGTATTTAGTGTCTAGCTGGTTGTTTAAAGAAAAATGAGACCCTAGATATATCCCTCCATCTTCTTCCCAGTTGTACAATTATAAGTAGTCATGATTATTTGGACACTCAGTGTCCGTAGTTAGTTTCAATAATTATAATGTAGGCTG
Organism: Cacajao melanocephalus; assembly: GCA_963573385.1. Classification (NCBI taxonomy): domain Eukaryota; kingdom Metazoa; phylum Chordata; class Mammalia; order Primates; family Pitheciidae; genus Cacajao; species Cacajao melanocephalus. The sequence goes on along the minus strand of CAUYLG010073695.1, from coordinate 70,130 downwards.
GGCTCGGTGGCTCATGCCTATAATCCCAGGACTTTGGGAGGTAGAGGCAGGCAGATCACTTGAAGTCAGGAGTTCAAGATCAGCCTGGCCAACATGATGAAACCCCGCCTCTACTAAAAATACAAAAATTAGCTGGGCATGGTGGCGAACGCCTGTAATCCCAGTTACTTGGGAGGCTGAGGCAGGAGAATTCCTTGAATCAGGGAGGTGGAGGTTGCCGTGGGCCAAGATCACACAACTATACTCTCGCCTGGGTGACAGGAGTGAAACACTTTCTCAAAAAAAAAAACTTGTTGTTATTATTATAATGTAATATAAATGCAACTTTTTTTCTTCAATCATAGGCAAGTTGTTAGAAGTAAGGGGCCACTTTAGTGACTTGATGAAAAGCAAGTCCTTAAGAACAAGGGAAAATGAAATTATTTATTTCTGGCTATATTTAACATTTTTATCTCCACCGGTCTTAGTATCACTTGTCTAACCCAGAATGTAATTGAAAGAGATATAGAGTTAGCAAAAGCAAGAAAAACGCAATAGGGAGACTCAACAGAAAATAAACTGAAATCAGTATTCAAGGTTGGGTCCTCCTTACATGGTCATTTAAGAGGAAGAGACTGCAGAAGATCAAAGGAAGCTGTCTAAACTTGTGCATTCCCTCTGCCACATCCCCACCTTCAACCTAAGGGATGCAAGACATCTAATTCAGACTGTGTCTGATTCACTGTTGCTATGCAACCATGGGTATGAGAAATGGATTGAGAGCATCAGAATTTGGCAGTAGCAGAGCAAACGCCCTTCCTCCTCCCTGGCACTGCTGGGATGTAAATGATTTAGGTTCTAAACCAGTGGGGAAGAATTATGCCTATATTTGTATCGTGTATGATTGTACACATATTATGACAGTCAACCCAGCTTGATTAAATAAAGGTATTAGTGGATGTATTCTCTGAAAGTATCATTTGGGCAAGGGACTATTTGATTAACATATCAGGGCTAAACTGCAAAGTTCTTATCTAAATTTTGTCATTTCTAACTTCTGAACTAGGAAGTGAGGCTTAGCATTTAAAATAATAAGATTAAAATGAATGTAGCATTGAGACTCTATATCTGTATAATTAGATATGTAACTTAGCATCGAAGAGGTTATATAGTTCGAATTCGGGGGGACACCGACCCCTTGGAGTGTTTTTATGATCCTGTCTACCAGAATTTCTGAATAATTCTTTGGTGGTGTGTTGATTTCCAATGGCCGCTGGAGGCCACTGTTCAACCACAATTTACCCCTCCCCCACCAACATCTACATCAAGTAAAACATTTCACTTTAAATTCTAATGAGAAATGCGTTTAAGAAGTTGCCTTCTGTGAGAAATTTAGTCCTATTTTGGACAGTGTAAGAGACACGTCTGGGTTCTGTGAGGAGGGATTTATGGTATTCACAGCCCTCTTAGCATTCATGATGATCAAGTCAGTAAAAATTTAATTGGCCAAATGATTTGTTAACTTGCAATTTCATATTTACCCTTTGTCCCGGTTGATTTCCTCACAAAGAATCATCAAATTGAAGAGAAATTAAATCCTCTTTATACCAGAGTAATTACCTAAAATAAAGTCTTGATCATTTTGTCGGATTAATACAGATATCAAAAGTAGTAACTCGTAAGATTTTAAGTCAAACAATATGAGAAACTTGCAATTCTGTGGCATATATTTTCAGGTATCTTAAATGTTTCTATATCACAGCGTATGTAATAATATAGTTTATTTGTCCTGTGTACTCTACATAGACTTTCCTTTGTTTCAATTTGTGCATTTACATTCTGTGAACAAAGCAGGCATTTCTGTTTAGTTATAACTCACATTCTGGTTTATAGTTTTTGTCCTAACTACATGTAGATAGATTTTTTAAAGTTATTCATCTTAGTATTGTAACAGAATATACTTTTAAATTATCCTGTATCTTTCTTAGAACCTAGGTTTGCTGTATTTGTAACTAGTTTGTCTCTTCAATGAATAACGACCCATTTTCTTTGGTGTAGAATACTAGATATTTTTAAATTCTGCAACCTTTCATTACTTATAATCTAGTTCAGTGTTTACAAAAAAATCAGTATTTCATCTAATTACTAACAAAGTCAAGACCATAATATGTTTTTTTGTCTCTTTTGCTTTGCCTTTTTAGACATTCTAAGGCTGAAATTAGAGAACAATATTGATATCATTGATCAGCTTAACACACTGTCTTCTCTGACAGTAAATATTTCCTCTTGTGTATTATATGACCGTATTCAGGCAGCAAAAACCATAGATGAAATGGAGAGAGAGGCTAAAAGGCTCTACAAAAGTAATGAACTCTTTGGAAGTAAGTGCTGTTCTATTAGGGTTTGAGTTTTCCTTTGTACTAAAATTGGCCAAATTCTATCCTCCTGTCTTTCATCCAGAACTCAGAAAAGTAGTGTGGGGGTCATTGGGTCCTTTGATGTCCTTAGAAAGGAGAGTCTTTCATGTAGGCAACCAACTATATTCTCTAAGTATGTCTAATTTTGTTGATGTACTTAAAATTAAGATTGAAAGGATTACATAGTTACAGAGTGAAGTTGAGTCCATCCTCGTAATCACTCAAGATTATTTATCTAAAACTGTTTTTATTTTATTAAGTGGATTCGAGTGATGCATTTAATCTACTTAGTTGGTGATTATATTCTTAAATTCCGGCTTTGAATCTCTGAGGTTGACACCTCCAATTAGCCATGTTTTCTGTAAAGTAAGAGCCTGAACCTACTGTCACATTACTAAGTCGATTGGCTGTTTGGCTGTCCCCTCTATGTACTCTCCAAACAATGCATAACGTCAACCATAAAATAACCTTTCTGCTGTTGTTGCCATTTTATTTTTAGGTGTTATTTTTAAGCTTCCTTCTAACAGAAGCTGGCACAGAGGCTATGACTCTGAAAATGTCTTTCTTCCTCCCGTCATAAAATATACCATCCGCATGAGTCTCAAGACTGCACAGACCACAAGAAGCCTAAGAACCAAGATTTGGGCCCCAGGGCCACACAATTCTCCATCACACAACCAGATCTATGGCAGGGCTTTTATTTATTTACAGGATAGTATTGAAAGAGCAATCATTGAATTGCAAACTGGAAGGAACTCCCAGGAAATAGCAGTCCAGGTTCAAGCAATTCCTTATCCCTGCTTCATGAAAGACAAGTAAGTGTGTGCACTTTCAGCCTTTTTAATGATCAACAACTTTTCTGAGAACTCACTTCAGTCGGTTCATTCAGATGTGTTAGATGAAAGGAATAACATTTACCAAACCTTTGTAATATGCTTGTTTTGAGAAACGGTTCACAACATAGGGCATAGCTTCATTATAACTGCTCACCATTACCAAAATGATAAAGTGTTTACCAAATGATTTATGTTTCCTTTGTCATAAGAATCCTTAGCTCGCCAAAGATTCTGGCCCTAAAATTGGGAAAATTGGATTCTAGACCTGAGTACATGGCTGCATGATTTCGATGTTACTCACTGTCTACTGGGCTTACCTCCCTCTAGTCAAATGAAAGGGATGAACAAGACAATCTTAAAATTTCTTCCAACTCCCAAATTGGATTAAAAACAAATCTGAAGCTGGGTATGGTGGCTCACGCCTGTAATCCTAGGCCAGGACGAGCAGATCACAAGGTCAAGAGATCAAAACCATCCTGGCCAACATGGTGAAACCCTGTGTCTACTGAAAATACAAAAATTGGCTGGGCGTGGTGGCACACACCTGTAGTCCCAGCTACTCAGGGGGCTGAGTCAGGAGAATCGCTTGAACCCAGGAGGCGGAGGTTACAGTGAGCCGAGATCGCACCACTGCACTCCAGCTTGGCGACAAGAGTGAGACTCTGTCTCAAAACAATAAAAAAAAGAATCTGAGCACATGAGCAATTTTAAGGAAACAAATTCATAAAAGAAATCTTGAACATATTTTGATCAACTCTTTGAGATAAATATTGTGCTACCTGAAACTTTCATGTACTATCAGTTCATTTGCTAGGAATCCTCTATATCCAAAATGGTTTTTCTAGATGAATAAAAAAAGTAACAATAATGCTTTTAGACAATTCAATTTGAATGTTCGAGAAATCTGCCAGTTGGGTGGCGCTGAATGCTTCCTTCACTCTGTAGATAGTAAAAAAAATAAAAAATAAAAATAAGCCTAGAGGATTAAGTTTTCAAAGCTCACCCTCCTATATAAAAGCTTGAGGCTGAATACTACTTTAAAGAAATTGAATATGCTACTCAACCCAGTTATTGAAGTTTATATACAATTCAAATGGTATTGGCTTTTTCTTTTCTCTTCTTTTTTCTTTTTTTCAATGCTCTGTCTTCCTTGGCTCTTCAAGAGTTGTAAATGAGATGAGGTAATGTAACCCAGTGCAACAGTAGCATGGGGAAACAGGTGAGACTGTCAAGGTTAGCTTGCTGTCGTGGAGGGAACTTTGCTGGCTGAACTGCGTGTGAACTGCAATGGCTTGCATAAGTTATAAAGATCTATGGGGTCAATTAAGTTAAAATTCTTATTCATTTACCTGCTCGTGTGTTCCCCTTATACATTTTGGTACCTAGGATGTTGGGTACCTGGATGTTTCTTTAAAGAATAAGTGCAGTCTGTTTTCTTTACGGGAATATGATCATAATGCCTCTCCATACATATAAACTGTTGCATATAAAGTGATTTCACATGTATTATTTCGTTTGTTTCACCCAACAAGGACGTTTTTATTGGGGTCCTTGGAGGTAATTTTTTAGCCTTGTAGATCAAAAAAGGAAATCGCCTTGGGACTTTCTCCAAGTGAAAGCTTTAGAGGAGCCCAACATACAAAACAGAGTAACTTAGAATCTCTCATTAATATCTACTGCCTTTGCCTCAGCCCAAATAAGGGCAAAAATTGACAGAAGCACGGCTCCTAAGGTGTGGTTCCTGGACCAGCAGCATCAGTATCACCTGGGAAGTTGTTAAAATGCAAATAGATGGTCCCACCCAGATATAATAAATCAGAAGCTTATGGGTGGGGCCCAGAAATTTGCGTTTTAGTGATCTTTTCGGGTGCTTTGAGAAGTACTGCAATTTAACTTTCAGGCATCATGAGCAGGACATAGAGGAATACATCTGGGGCTTGAAGAGGTCTTCCAGTGATTCTCTAGTGTAGCACATCAACAAAACAGACATTTCTATACCATATATGTGGTATAGAACTTTGAGGAATCCAAGTTCTTTGTCTGCATTTAAAAATCAAATGCTTTGGGCTGGGCACAGTGATTCATGCCTATAATCCCAGCACTTTGGGAGGCCGAGGCTCAGTCCCAGTACTTGAGCCCAACTGTTCAAGACCAGCCTAGACAATATGGTGAAACCTCATCTTTATTAAAAAAAAAAAAAAAGTCAAATGCTTTGGATTTTATTTCATTTTTGGAAAATTAGTTTCATAATAATTATGAGTTTCCTAAGACTAGATATAAATACAATAATTTTGGAGGATACAGCTTTTAGTTAGGTAAACCAATCATCATCTCATTTTAAATCTAACTTTTAGATAAGAATTTATTTTAGACATAAAGGTTTTTAGCCTTGCAATTGTATCTACATAGTAATTATTTTCCTAGACAGGACATACTCAAACACAATTTAAACAATATGGCAATTTTATCTAATAATCCAAAGCTTTCTTTTTTCTCTTGAAACGTTACACTAAGAAAAAAAAAAAAAACACAGACCCATGGTGAAATCAGCTTCATGTTTCATAAATAATGGGGTAATACTGATATATTTTCAATTTCAAAACGGGATCATAACTTTAATGTAAGAGAGAGTGTATTCTTTGTATATTATAATTTCTACAAGTGTGGCATTCATTTTGGTCACTGGCTTTTTCTTTTTTCTGTTTTACAGCTTCCTCACCAGTGTCTCTTATTCTCTTCCAATTGTGCTTATGGTTGCCTGGGTTGTATTTATAGCTGCTTTTGTAAAAAAGCTTGTCTATGAGAAAGACCTCCGGCTTCACGAGGTATGTTGAAAATCACTTCTTGTTATGAATAAGTCCTGTTCATAGAAAAATTACTATGATTTTCATCATGCCTATATAAACTCGAAGCCTAACTCATCCCTTGTGAATGTTACAGAAAGGAAAACCTTTTACAAATCACAAAAACAGCTGATAAGGCAATATTTTATTTTCTGAAAGAGTTACATAAAAGTCACCTAATAAGTGCTTTTGAAAAACAAAATCTGAATAAAATATGAGTACAGTGATAATTCTTAGAAATTACCTATAGGACTTAGGATCTAACAGAGGAAGTTTAAATAACAACAATAACAACTGTTCAGGCAGAAAGATTGTTGGCATGGTAACTAAAATAACCCAAATGTAGATATAGATATAAACATAGATATAAACATAGACATAGATATAAACATATAGATATAAACATAGACATAGACGTATGGCTTATTTCAGCTTTCACTAAGAAATTTCTCTTTCCAGTATGCTTTGTCTCCTTCAATTACCTTCTCCATTTCCCACTGACTCCTGACTTATAGAAACTAAGAATTTCATGTTATGCTACTGATTGGGTTAATAACTATATCACAATGGAAGACAGAACCAGGAGTGTGAAGCATGACCTCTTTCTGAGCACGTTCTTCATCATTAACCCCAAATCCAAAATATCTTACTTCTTTTTAGAATTTATGATAAAGTATCATGTGGTTTTTAGATTGTATTTGAGTAGAAATTATTTTATCTACTTATCCCATAATGAGTTCGTTCTTATACTTACTTATGGAGTGGAAACAAAGATGAAACATTTCAAAACTGGGGCACAATAATTAATTGCAAGGACTGGCTGAATTCTGAAATAATGAGGTTAGAGGAACCTATCCGTGCACTTGTCCTTTGCAGACTTACCTTGCCAATGCTTTTAGACAATTGATCATTTCTCCTTACGAGATACGAGTCACTGCTTCATATTTCTGTTAGTTCAGTATCAGGCTTTCAGGATTGTCCCAGTATTTGAACCTACATTTTTTATCTTTTCTGTTTGAATTTTGGTTGATCCACACAGCTGCATATTTATAATTCAGTTACAACTTGGTAAACTTCTCATCAACTAGTTTGAATCCTGTTGTATTCAGGACTGTATGCAATGCTTTTCTAATTCCAATTTAGAAACTTGAATCCATGCCCTCAATCACAATTATGACTGCAAGCCCCTACCTTCTAGTTTTCTTTCAGGTTCCTAGTAGTCAACAAATCACCACAGAGTAAGGAAAACCTTTGAGATAGAAACTACGACAGAAACTGAGTCCTTCTTTACTTCAAAATTAATACCTATGTTAAAAATATTACTTGTGATAGAAACAGTAAATATAAGTATGTATGCGTACAATATATATACAAATATATGTGCATATAATAAATCCATGTATATATAATACACACACATATTATTTTGTGTTTGAAGATGATGCTCTCTGAATGCATCTATGTATGGCACCAAAAAATATCAAAGCATAATGAAAAGTCATTTCTCAACTGAAAATGCTAAGGATGTATTTTTAGCCATGAACCAGTTTCTATTTGGTAGCTCTGTGTCTCCATTTGACCGGCATCTACTTTCAAAATTTAACCACCCTTGTCTTGGCATCAAAGTCACATGGTGGAAGATCCCTGAACCTGGAATCAGAATATCCGGTTTTGACTTCGAATTCTACCAGCCATATACACTTGGGCTCAGTCTCTTAAATTCTCTTGAGTCTGATTATCTAGACTTCATTCAACATTTATTTCCAGAATGTAGATCTGTCTCTCTCTCTCTGCCAGAACAGAGGAGAAGCTCAATTACTCATATTTTATCAATTCTAAGACATTGATTTTCCCCCCTTTTTAAAGCCTGTGAAATTGGGATGCTTTTGATAGGGGGTCATGATTTATTTGGCAGTAATCTTTCTTTCTTGGTGGCATGTAAAATAATGGCATATCCTAAGCGGTGTCCTAAATTCAAAGGAATATGGTGGGCTTGTGAAATGAATTGATAGAGGCAGGCGTGGAAGGAGTGGGATGTCCATAGTGGTTCCTGCTCAGTTTTGCTCCACTGCCTACAGTTCTTACCTAATTTCTCCTTTTTAAAGATGTAAAGATGAGCCCAGAAAGTGAGAAGTGACTTGCTAAAGACCTTGGAGATAGTTAATGGTAGATCTGGCATTAGAACTGAAGTATTTTGACTTCCAACCTATCCTTTTCCAGATCATAAGACCCTTACAATCTTATTTTAATAATATAGACTTTTGGCAGGGCGTGGTAGCTCATGCCTGTAATCCCAGCACTTTTGGCCGAGGTGGGCAGATCACCTGAGGTCAGGAGTTTGAGACCAGCCTGACCAACACGGAGAAACCTCGTCTCTACTAAAAAATACAAAATTACCCGGGTGTGGTGGCGCATGCCTGTTAATCCCAGCTACTTGAGAGGCTGAGGCAGGAAAATCACTTGAACCTGGGAGGCGGAGGTTGCAGTGAGCCGGGACCGTGCCATTGCACTCCAGCCTGGGCAAGCATGAGTGAAACTCCATCTCAAAAAAATAAAAGTAAAATACACACACATGCACGCGCACGCGCACACGCACACACCCCCCCCCTTTGAGGACATTTGCAGATGATGATGGATAATCTCTTAAGTTACCAGAGACTCAAAGTCACTTTTTAATATCATCTTTTTATATTCTGGTAAGGTCTAAAGTTGTCCAAGTCCCACTTCTTTCTGATTCAAATTAAACCAAAAAGGTAAATAAAATCAACATTCTCCCCTTTTCCTTCTGTAATTATTCTCCAGTCTTGGCAAGAAAACCAAGTTAATTGGTATCTCAATGAAGCCACTTATGTTTGACTTTGTTACGGTATGATTCCGTGAATCTCTTTACCTTGTTAAATAAATTAGTACAAATCCAGTAAGTTTACTTATTAAAGTAAGCCCATAGAATAAAAAAAGTACTTTAAAAATGCCTCTCAATTGGGTTTTGTTCTGTACTTTTTTTTAAAAAAATTAAAATACTAAAGCTATAAAAATCTGATAACACATACCGAAGAGTATATTTTTTTCTCATCATTTTCATGGTTTATGAGTTCGATTCATCTAATGTAAGTCATTTATGGGACTTTCAGTACTTATATTTAGTTGGAGATAGAATTTTGGAGTCATTCTCTCAGTTCAGACAGGTAAACTAATATATCTGTGGGCTGCAGAGATGTTACCAAGAATTATACTAAGATTTTTAGGCCCCTAGTGCTTTACATTAAACAATTTTTTGTGCTTTCCTGATATACACTAATCCACATCACTAGTGGGAATTCGAAACATTTCTAGTAATGGTGACAACATCCTTTACATTGTACTGAAAAACAATAACATGAATATGTATTGTTAATAGAATTATAGAAATTGAGGTAGAAAATGTTAGTATTCCTTATGAGTTAGTACTTGACATTCTTGCAGAATTGAAAGAAGACGCTGCTGTCAAGAATATATATGAGTATTTATGATTTCTTTTCCTGACAGTATTTATGTCAACTCTTGTGCATAAGCTGCTCATGAATGTGGCAACACATGTATCCAAACTCTTCTAGAATGTTTTTCTTATTCTCTGCTGTAAACTGGGCAGAATTTGGCCACTATGCAGAGGGGTTTTCCTTGAGCAACAGGTTATTAGATATTGATGAATTGCTCTGGCACATTTGGGAGGCTTGAGACAAGTAACTCTCTGATTACAAAGCTGGCACCTGACATCTGTCACTTTGAGGAGGAACTAATGATATCCAAGAAAGCACAGTCAGCCGTTCTTGGTGTGCCACTTTCCATCAGCAAGTTTGGTCTTGTTTATTACAACAAAGTGGACAGTGAACCTGGATAATTTATGGATGACTTATATACTCTCACTGCCCTTTCTCTTTATGAATAGAAGCTGTTTTCCTCATTGCATAAAATCCTGAAGTTTCATGCTAGAGTGTTAAATAGTGAATACTTTTGGAAGTACCTAACTCAGCCTGTTTCAGGAAAAAGTAAAATGATCAGCCTCCAATTTTTATCAATTCCTGGGACTGGAGTCTGATCTTGAGTATCAAAAATTTCAAAATTACAGTGATTAAACACCTTTAGTCCTGATATTCAAGGCTGCCATATTATCTTTTAACAAGTCTATGAATGAAGACTATTCTCAACAAATAAGCGATTTATAGAAAGCTACCCATTGTTAGGGGAGAAAAACATGTTTATACACATGACATCAGCTTTATGTGGCCTTAATATGGTCTAGATATTCTTTAACCACCTTGGGAAATATATTGACATTATCCCCTACTGACATACATTGCTACTGGTGGGAAATATGTTTGTATAGGCTACATAAAATTGTGCTAAATATCAGCTTGGGAAGTAGTAATATAGGTTCCATAACTCCCCACTTAAATATATTCAAGTAGGCATAAAAATCTGAAAATACAAATAGTAGGAGAGGGAAATAAAAGGGCTAACACATCATATTGGGACAGGTGAATCCTTCTGAAATAGTCATCAAACATGACACAGTAATTTTTTCAAACGGGGTAGGGTACACGCAAAGAGTTGCTGGAGTAAGATATCTGAGGTCTTTTTCACACCAAAATGTAATTTTGTTTTCAATGATAGCATGCGTAGCAATTGGGGAAACTTTCCATAGTGACCTTTGCTCCATGCTACTTTGACCCATACTTCCCATTCCCACGGAAGCATAGGTTGAGTCTTTACTACAAACGGTGACAGGGCCTTGAAGGAGAAAAACATTAGAGAGAGAAGAAGGTGAGAAAGAGGGCAAAGTTAAGGGGGAAAGTCACAGGCTCTTTCTCAGTGGTGATTAGCTTAAAGCTCACAGCTTAGACTGTTGGCAGCCCAGTAGCTGTTTCCCTGGTAACAGCTGGAGCAGCAGAGTTATCGAAATGTGATGTTACAAAAGCAGAAAGTAAAATTCACTGTTTTGCTTGTAGAGCAAAAGATCTAGTGCATTCACTGTTTTTTTTCTTTTTACTAGAAAAGTTAGGTATAAGGGGTGGGGCATTGACTATCCTTGATTTTGAAAAAAGAAAAAATTGGGTTATAAAGCTATTAGTGGAGATTTCTTTTCCTTTTTCTTTCTTTCTTTTTTTCTTTTTTTTTTAGATGGAGTTTCACTCTTGTCACCAAGGCTGGAGTGCAATGGCATAATCTTGGCTCACTGCAACCTCCGCCTCCGGGGTTCAAGCTATTCTCTTGTCTCAGCTTCCTGAGTAGCTGGGATTATAGGCGCCTGCCACCATGCCCGGCTAATTTTTGTATTTTTAGTAGAGATGGGGTTTTGCCATATTGGCCTGGCTGGTCTTGAACTCCTGACTTCAGGTGATCTGCCCGCCTCAACCTCCTAAAGTGCTGGGATTACAGGCGTGAGCCACTGTGCCTGGCCTGTTAGAGGAGATTTCTTTTGTTCCTTTTTTTTTTTTTTAAAAAAGGATGCTATGTTCATAGGCTTAACATTAATCATGAAACCAAGATATGTAGGATATCCAGGTTCCCCCAAGTACATGTCACATCTACATTAGGTATTTCTCCTACTGCTATCCCTTCCCTAGCCCCCCACCCCACTGACAGCCCCAGCGCGTGATGTTCCTAGGGGACTTTAAATCTTTCAGAATCCTTCTGAGTTAATGCACAAAGAGATTGTGCTGGTTTATTTTTCTACCTCGTGAAATGCCTTGGGCTCTGGGGATATCACTGAGGTATCAAAGAACATCAATTGAGAGAGAGGTATAGAGGACCTCAGATACACAAGTTTATTATGAATGTATAAAGGGCTTTTTGGAAAACAAGGATGACAAATATTGACCTAGACTGCCAGTAAGTGTTAAAGATGTGGCGGCTACAGCTAAAGGCAGAAGGTCTCCCTTAAGTTTCTGTGTTTTAAATTCTTAGGAATCAGGTATACTGTTTCTCTCAGAAACATAAATGCTGATTGTGTTGTTCATTAGTGTTTAGTTAAAAAAATACGGATTTTTATGAGCTTAGTCTCTCCACTGAACCGGTAGTTAAGCCACGGTTTTTCACCAGCTTGAAATGCTGATGCCTGGACAAATGTCAAGATCATGTTGTAAAAGTCTTCAGGGGATACCATAAATTCGATGATCTATTCAAACTTACTTTAATCTAAAGATGTCAGCAAGATAATGATTGTAAAGTGGAACTGTAATTTTAAAAACCCTCACCATCCAAATTGTTTTATATCGTGCCACTCTGTGAACAAATACTCTAAGATGTTCTGGTGTATATAGGCATATTTCACATAGCAAACATGGATAAATTCTTGATTTATGTAAATTATGAAAATACTTAGTTCCATACATAGAGAGACTCTCATAACATTTTGACATAATACAGGGAATAATTGTTATTTGGGAGAATATCAGCATAACTAGTGCCTCACATTGTTTTCTTCTTGCAGTACATGAAGATGATGGGTGTGAACTCCTGCAGCCATTTTTTTGCCTGGCTTATTGAGAGTGTTGGATTTCTACTGGTTACCATCATGATCCTCATCATTATACTCAAGTTTGGAAACATTCTTCCTAAAACGAATGGGTTCATTTTGTTCCTGTACTTTTCGGACTATAGTTTCTCAGTTATTGCCATGAGCTATCTTATCAGTGTCTTCTTCAACAACACCAACATTGCAGCTCTCATCGGAAGCCTCATCTACATCATTGCCTTCTTTCCATTTATTGTGCTGGTTACAGTTGAGAATGAACTGAGCTATGTAGTGAAAGTGTTCATGGTAAGTCAACCACTGGAATGGAGGTGTGGGAAATGACCCATTTTTTTGTTTGTTTTTTTAGTTTTGGATTCTCAAACTGAAAGTTCACTTATCTAAATTTGAAATTCAGTGATAGCAAAGTAAGCTTAATGTCCTAATGATAGCTTTTCCTACATCACTGCATACCATACAAGACAATTAAGAGCTTACAAAGCCATGATATGTGATACTGTTAAGAAATAGTTCCTAAAGAAAGAACAGTTAGAATGTAATACATCATGTTTTAGAAGTCTTCGAGAATTCTAACTTCTCTCTGGTCCAATTCCTGAAACATCTGAAAGCCTCTAGTATTGAAATTATTCTCATATGTGAATAATTCTCATGGTTCTCATGACATAATATAGCTTAAAGCCGTAAAGACAAATGCACCAATGGCATATAATCAACCTTAAATTCTTTTCTGCCTTTTCAATTCAGAAGCACTAAATTAATTTAAGAATTTTAATTAAAGCATTAAGATTACTGATGGAAATTTAGAAAGCAGAAGCAAATTTCATCACATTAAAACTTTGCTATTTATGGAAATAAAAAGCAATGAATAACTATCTAGCATTGACAACTTTGGGTTTAAACAATATTTAAATTTCTGATTTGTTGCAATTATCAGTATTCAATCAACTGATATTTTAGTATATTTTTATTCATAATACTTCTATTACCTGAAATAAATGGATGGAGTGAAAACACCTTCTGGGCCCTAATGTGTTCAGTTAATTTTTGTCTTAATACTGAATTACTCCGTAATTACATATTTTATTACTGGCTAAACAACATTTAGTAAGGTGAAACACATGAAATCTACAAGAACGATCATTGCTGTTTCTTTTCTTCACAGAGCCTGCTGTCCCCAACAGCATTCAGCTATGCAAGCCAGTACATTGCACGATATGAAGAACAGGGCATTGGTAGGTCCCCTTTCTTTAAAACTGGATTTTGTTTTTCACAACCGTGCTATGTGTCGCAGAAGAATAAACACTTGTGTTCATTTTTCAGGTCTTCAGTGGGAAAATATGTACAGCTCCCCGGTTCAGGATGACACCACCTCATTTGGCTGGCTGTGCTGTCTGATCCTAGCTGACTCTTTCATTTATTTCCTTATTGCTTGGTATGTCAGGAATGTCTTCCCAGGTATGAATATGCTTCCTACAGATATATGCTTTTATTGGTTGACTTCAATATAAATCAACTAATAATATGTTCTAATATTTTATTTGCAAAAATATACATTTTATATATATACATTTTTTTTGTCTGAGACAGAGTCTTCCCTCTGTTGCCCAGGCTGGAGTGCAGCGGCATGATCTCAGCTCACTGCAACCTCTGCCTCCTGGGTTCACGCGATTCGTCTACCTCAGCCTCCCGAGTAGGCACGTGCCACTACACCCAGCTAACTTTTTTGTATTGAGTAGAGACTGGGTTTTCACCATGTTGACCAGGCTAGTCTCGAGCTCCTGACCTCAAGTGATCTGCCTACCTTGGCCTCCCAAATTGCTGGGATTACAGGCATAAGCCACCATGTCTGGCCTTTAATTTTTTTAAATTATATAACCTCCAAAAAGAAATACTCAAATCCCAAAGCTAACAAAAATTGTTCAGGATGAGATAACATACTGCTAAATTTCCTCTCACATATTCCTGTAAGAGATGGAGTGAATTAAGAAGCTTAGAATAGTGTCAAATCAATCCAGTCTCTCTACATAGGAGTGTGAGAAATTATAAGGGAAATACCAAGTCTCTTAATTCTAAGGAGAATTTACCAGATTCTAAAGGAAGAAGACAAGTTAGGTTCCCCCTTCTGGGTCTCAAGCAGTCATCCTTTCTAACATGCTTAGATCGTTTTCTATTTAGCCCTACTTATATTTATACATTTTTTGGTGTTGTAAACAAATAAAAGAATATGATTTCAGTTATGTAAGATCTTTGTGAAAGACAAATAGATAGAGACAGAAGGCAGATCAGTGATTGCCTGGGATGTGAGGTGGGAGCAGGGATTATCTGCAAATGGGCATGAGGCACATTTTTTGAGTTACAGAAATGTTCTAATACTGAATTACACAACTCTATACATTTACTAAAACTTATCTAACTGTACACTTACAATAGTAAGACAAGTAGGTCAACAGCATGCATTGTTATGAGAGAAAGGATATAAAATTGCATGACTAATAGTTTTGATTATGTTTTTCTAAATGGCAAAATTATCATCCTTTTAGTCATGGATGAATATGTCTGCGTTGTGTCTCTTTGGACCCTTATGGGGATTAAATTGTGGCTTTTTCTGGGCTGGAAACCCAGCTCAGAACCATGGATCTGAACTAGTCTTATCACAGTAAAATCACAATTTGTAGACGTTTATTTCCTAGATAAATAGTGGCTTTTTCCATTACAATAATAAATGTACAGTTAGATGAGTTTCAGTAAATGTAAATGAAGCTGCTTAAAAACTAACAAGAAAAGAAGCCATCTTTTTTTGCTTTACTTTGAAACTGAGACCACCTTTTAGTTTTATTTGGTGTCAAAAAATAAAACTACTTCCTAAACCATGCATAGGATCTACTGTTTCGCTTCTGATGCTTAATGCTAACAGTCAACTAAAAATCACTTTTCCCGATACATTTTTATTACAGGGACGTATGGTATGGCAGCTCCCTGGTATTTTCCAATCCTTCCTTCCTATTGGAAGGAGCGATTTGGGTGTGCAGAGGTGAAGCCTGAGAAGAGCAATGGCCTCATGTTTACTAACATCATGATGCAGGACACCAACCCATCTGCCAGTAAGACAAGTCGGCCAACAGCGTGCATTGTGATGAGAGAAATGATATGAAATTACATGACTAGTAGTTTTAATTATTTTTTTTCTAAATGGCAAAATTATCCTTTTAGTCATGGATGAATATGTCTACACATGTGTGTTTGGGCTCTTATGGGGATTAAATTGTGGCTTTTTCTGGGCTCATTAGCTCAGTTGGTTAGCATATGGTGCTAATTAGGCCAAGATTGCAGATCCCTTCGTGGTCCAGTTAGACTCACACAGAGAAAAATTTTGTTCCTTGGCCACAGTCTGCACCCCTAACTCCAGCCATCTGTCACCAGTCATAAGGAGTAACCAAGTAACGAGTATGAGTAATTTAGCATAACCCATCACAAATACTGGAAAAGTAGTTCAAAGCACATGTCTTCCCAAAGGGTGAGTCGTGTCATCTTCATAAAGTGAATACGGGCCACAGAAGTGGTCCTTTTGTGATCCCTGAAGAAGATGTAGATGGTTATTAATGAACTAGATTCTATAAACTACAGATCTAAACTAGTTTTAGCACTGTAAAATCAGAACTTATAGGCATTTATTCCATAAATTGGTACCATCCTGCCCAATCAGAGGACCAAGCCTTAGGCTTATCTTTTGACTATTTGATATCTGTTGAATAAAGGAAAATTCATAATTATAGTACCATATTCTGGGACAGATTTGTCAACAAAGAAGGGTGAAATAAACCTTGGTTCTCCACTCATATTCATTCTGTAACCAAGTGAAGAGGCTGAAGACTATAATAAATCATTTATTTCTGGATTTTTTTTTTTACTTAAAGGGTTATATTTTTATAGTCTTCAATTTTTAATAAAGTCTAACTCTAGCTGCATTACCTTACTTGTAAGCTTACAACTCTTCCCTTGATTTCTCTCCAGGTCCTGAATACATGTTTTCCTCCAACATCGAGCCTGAACCTAAAGATCTCACGGTTGGGGTTGCCCTGCATGGGGTCACAAAGATCTATGGCTCAAAAGTTGCTGTTGATAACCTCAATCTGAACTTTTATGAAGGGCATATTACTTCATTGCTGGGGCCCAACGGAGCTGGGAAAACTACTACCATGTATGTTAACTTTTCAACACTTATTGCCATGGAAGCATATTATTAAAAAATACAGGTTTTAAAAAAACTGACCTAGTTTTGTAAAAACTAAAGTTATTACATTTCCCAGATGAAGATGGTTCAACTTGTATACTATAAAATGGAGTCAAAATCAAAGGTTCTAATACTTTTTAAATTTTTTAATTCAGTGCCAATTTTGTAAAACAGGAAGTTTCTAATAAAAATAAATATTATTGGCATCTCTTAGATAATAGGAAATTCTGCAACATTGAGTTCATATTCTTAGGTAGAGACTATTGGTTGGGGCTCATTAGTAACTGATCTCTCTCTCTCTCCCTCCTTCTCTCTCTCTCTCTCTCTCTTTTTGAGATGGAGTTTTGCTTTTGTTTCCCAGGCTGGAGAGCAGTGGCAAGGTCTTGGCTCACTGCAACTTCTGCCTCCTGGGTTCAAGTGATTCTCCTGCCTCAGCCTCTTGAGTAGGTGGGATTACAGGCACATGCCACCACCCAGCTAATTTTTGTTTTTGTATTTTTAGTAGAGATGGGGTTTCATCATGTTGGCCAGGCTGGTCTCTAACTCCAGATCTCAGGTGATCCACTGGCCTTGACCTCCCAAAGTGCAGGGATTATAGGCATGGGCCACCGCACTGGGCCAGTAACTAATCTTTTAAAGGGAGTATCTGCTTTCTGGTTCCTCCCTGGTCTCTACCAAGCTGCACTGCTTCATACACCCAACCTGTTTCGTTTATTTGCATTTCTAGGCTGGTGCATATATAAGTATGAAATTGCATATCCTGATATAACACACAGCTGCTTCTTCACAGGAAATCTTTGCCTTGACTCATTAAGAAACAAAAGAAACACCAGCTATCAGACAGAAATCAAAAAGGCCAGGAGTGGAACATAAGCTGTTCTTTCTCACTCCTCACCTATGTAGCATTTTCCTGTGTCAGAGTGGAGAAGAGATTCAACTGTTTTTAAAGTGACATTCTTTTGAATTACTTTTTATGTGATTTGCCTCCAGTGCTCCACATTCACTAGCTGCTGAGTCAGCTCTAAGATGCTGTTGGTGCCCTAGCCCTTTTTTGAGAAAAGGATCAGTTGCTGCGTATCCTACTTAGTATCATCGCGAATCAGCTCAGTGACTGCAAAACCTCTGGGATTAATTTTTTTTTTTTTTTGTAAACAAAAGGGGACAGACGAAGGTCATGAAATGAGTGAGCATACAGCTTCTCCTATTTGCATGACCTGTTTAAAGTCAGATTTGGCTTTCTAGGGAGAATACAATGCCAAAAAGGCCAGATTTTTTTTTTTTTTAAGTTCAGAGGTATAAGTGCAGGTTTGTTACACAGTTAAACTTGTGTCATGGGGGTTTGTTTTACAGATTATTTCATTACTCAGGTATTAAGCCTAGTACCCATTACTTATTTTTCCTGATCCTCTCCATCCTCCCACCCTCCACCCTCTGAAAGGCCCCAGTGTGGGGTGTTCCCCTCTATGTATCTGTGTGTTCTCATCATTTAGTCCCATTTATAAGTGAGAACATGCAGTATTTGGTTTTCTGTTCCTATGTTAATTTAATTGATAATGGGCCCCAGCTCCATTCATGTTTCTAATAGGCAATAAGAGGCTAATGAAGAAAAGAAACAGACAAGGCTCTTGAAGAGGCTATAATTTTAGCTGAGAATGCCCCCATTTTATTGTATTAAATATAAGCCTTTATTGTAAACTATGTTATTTATATTTCAGTGTTCATATGGGAAAACTGCACATACCATTCATAATTTAATCCATAAGTCTGCATTGCAAGGCACTGATTAGGTTACTGAGACAAAGTGTTAAGAAAACAGGACCTTTCCCTGATCTCACGGAGCTTACATCCTAGTGGAGGAGATGAGTGTTAAATAATTGCCCAGTTTACTAACTATCTGAAAGATGATGAGGAATTATCTAGGTGAGAACATTCTAATCACAGTATAGAGAAAAGGACTGGAGATGACCAAAGAGCATGTGGGAAGGAGAGTTAGGAGCTTAGAGCGATGGGTTAGGCAGGTGGTGATGGTGATGATCCCATGAGGATAGCTGTGAAAACGGTGACATGGGCATATAGTTAGGAGATTAAGATAGGAGGAGAGTGCAAAAATGACCTACGGATTCCAGTCTTGTACAATTTATCACATGGTGAAAGAGGTAAGATCAATGAGGGTGTTGCTTTAGGGTAAAGATCATGAGCTCAGTTTTAAACATACTGAGTTGAAGGAGCCTGTAAGAAATCTCACAGAGAAGTGGTATTGTCTGTTAGATACATAAAGCAATCCCGGAGCTGAATAATAAGGTGTGGGCTACAGATGTAAATTGGAGACATGTCAACCTGTAGATAGTAAAGAATGTCAGGAAAGTACATGAGTTTGTTCAAGGAGACAGAACGTACTTGGCATTTAAAAGCCCAATTGTTTTTGTCATTGTTACCACTACTACCACCACCGTCATCATCATGTAGTATTTATGTAATACTCTGAATTATTAAAAATGTAAAAATAATTTTTCTTATTCCCGTGAAATATCCTTTTATTTCACAGTTTGCCCTTGTCTGAGAAGATATGCTGTATTTTGTTTTTAAGCTAACAACTGAGATCTATTTAGTCCTAATATTCTAGCTTCAATGCTTGGTTTATACCTAATTCATCATTTCTTCCTTTCCAGTTCCATGCTAACCGGGCTGTTTGGGGCCTCAGCAGGCACCATTTTTGTGTATGGAAAAGATATCAAAACAGACCTACACACGGTACGGAAGAACATGGGAGTCTGTATGCAGCATGATGTCTTGTTCAGTTACCTCACTACTAAGGAACACCTTCTCCTATATGGCTCCATCAAAGTTCCTCACTGGACTAGAAAGCAGCTCCACGAGGAAGTAAAAAGGCAAGTTAAGACGGGAGTGAGAACATAAGTTGCTAACTCTTCTCAAAGACCCATAGCTTGGTTGGTAATGCTCGGGTAAGGATACCAATAGGAAATGTTTTCTCACAAAATAATTTCTTTTTAGTTTTTCTACTTCTTTATTATTGCAAACATTTAAGGTCATTTACCCACCAGTTATTACACTGAAACTGTTTAACTCTCTTCATTTCTGGCTCCCATATTGCTCCAAATCCTTTGCTTCTAATCCCCAAGGCTACTACACACTGGTCCAAGCCTCCTAAGTGGATTCTTGGATTTCACTCATCTCTTGTGAAATCTGTTCTTTGAAGAGCAGCCAGGGTGATCTTTTTCAACTGCAGATCAGACTATGTCACTCCTGGATTTAAATCCTCCTGTGGCTTCCTTCCATGCTTAGTATAATACTCAATAACATCCTTATTAAGACTTACTTGGTCCTACGTGACTTGCCTCTATTCTCACTTCTGATGTCATGTCCCTCCACCCGCCTCCACATTCACTCTGCTCTAGGCACACTAGTCTAGCTACACACTTGACTATCCTTGGCCTGCTCCAGCCCCAGAGCTTTTTATTTTCTCTTCCCTCTACTTACAGCACCCTCCCCAAATAGCCATTTGACTTATTCTTGGTCAAATGACCACTTTCCTGGTCTCTGCTGAAATGTCACTTTTTCTGAGATGACTGCCATATATAAAATAGATGCCTAAAAGAGCATGTCCCAGCCATTCCTTGCCTTATATTCTCTGCTTTTTTTTTTAAATTGCACTTATCATCCCCACTTGAGAATATATTTATTATTGACTGGATTTCCCTATATCCCTCCCAATACACACACTTACTAGAACATAATCCCCTTATGAGTAGAAATTTTATCTGTTCACTGCTTTTGCTAAGTACATAAAACACAGCCTGACACAAAACAGGCAGGCACTCTCTAGATATTTGTCAAATGAATGAATTATATATTCCTTTGTGCTTTTTTTTAATGAGTATTAATTTTGTACCTCCAACCAGGTGATGAATAATAGAAAACTATATTATGAATCCTCAAGATTTTATTGTACCTTACTGAGCATGTAATAGTCACTTAGTAAATACGTATCAATTAGGGTTATTGTATGTTTCCAGTACTCAAACAGTTTATCTGTAAAAAATAACTGTCATACATTATTTTTTAAGGACTTTGAAAGATACTGGACTATACAGCCATCGTCATAAGAGAGTTGCAACGCTGTCCGGAGGAATGAAGAGGAAGTTATCTATATCCATAGCTCTCATTGGTGGATCAAGGGTAGTAATTTTGGATGAACCATCTACTGGAGTTGACCCATGTTCTCGCCGAAGTATATGGGATGTTATATCCAAGAACAAAACTGGTACGAGTACTTCTCAGAACTTGTCCACCCAGCAGTCATACTTCTGCCCTCTGGCATATACAAAGCAAACAGGCTGGGCACAGTGGCTCACGCCTGTAATCCCAGCATTTTGGGAGGCCAAGACAGGAGGATTGCTTGAGCCCAGGAATTTGAGACCATCCTAGGCAACATAGTGAGACCTGTCTCTACAAATAACAATAACAGTAATAATAATAATAATAATAATAATAATAATAATAATAAAGCTGGCTGTGGTGGCTGGCACGTGTAGTCTTAGCTACTCAGGAGGCTGAGGTTGGAGAATTGCTTGCCCAGGAGGTCAAGGTTACAGTGAGCTATGATCAAGTCACTGCACTCCAGCCTGGATGACAGAGTGAGACACTGTCTCAAAAAAAAGAAAACAACAGCAACAGAAAACAAGTTGATGACTTTTCTGCTGATTATATCTTTTTAAAAATTTTAACATTTATTTGTATAGATACATAATGCTTGTACATATTTATTGCATATAATATCTTTTGAAAATCTAATATTGGCTCTTTCTTTTCCAAAAATTTTTCTCCCAGATAACTTTCTGGGTCAATGGGTTAATATCTATGTAGTGCCTGCTGTGAGCTGAGCACTTAACGGGCCTTTTTGAAAGCATGCAAATCCAACAGAAGTTTCAAAGTTTGCTTAGAGGAGCTAAGAATCTAATTAGAGATACCAAACATACACAAATGAAAATAAACTGAAAACAGACTAAATAAGTGCTAACCGGATGTGAAGCAATGGCATAATCAGAGTGGAGTGGAATCATCAGAGAGGAATATTCAAAAAGCCTTAAATTATTGCTTTTTAATAATGAAGAAAGTGGAAGAGAGAGAGAGAAAAGCAATGTAAAATGAACCCACGGGAGCAAAATTCTAAGAGACTGTGAAGAATTGCCAATGCCCACATGACAAATGATGAACATGTAGTCATTCAGCATAATAAAGGTTTAGTTGCTGTTAATTTGTCTGAAAATTGCCTCCAAATATTTAAGAACACCCTTCTAAATTTTTCTTTTTCTTTCTTTTTGGGATGGACTCTTATCTGTCACCCAGGCTGGAGTGCAGTGGTGTGATCTCAGCTCACTCTAACCTCTGCCTCTCAGGTGCAAGAGATTCTCCTGCCTCAGCCTCCCGATTAGATAGGATTACAGGTACATGCCACCATGCCCAGCTAATTTTAGATAGGTTTCACCATATTGGCCAGGCTGGTTTCAAACTCCTGACCTCAAGTGATCCACCTGCCTTAACCTCACAAAGTGCTGGAATTATAGGCGTGAGCCACCGAGCCTGGCCCTGATTTTTTCTTTCATCATTTTGGAAGCTCTTTGAGGTCCGTTTTTTAGTTAGCTCATAAAATGTGAGTCTTCTCAGATGTCACAGGACTTACTCTGGCCAACTCTGTGTATCTGGGAACTGTACTTTCATGTTTCATTCTCTGTTGCTCTTGTCTGTATTTTCAAGCCAGAACAATCATTCTATCGACGCACCACTTGGACGAGGCTGAAGTGCTGAGTGACCGCATTGCCTTCCTGGAGCAGGGTGGGCTTCGGTGCTGTGGGTCCCCATTTTACCTGAAGGAAGCCTTTGGCGATGGGTATCACCTCACACTCACCAAGAAGAAGGTGGGAATGGGAGAAAAATATACCTCATTACGGAGTTATAAATTAACGTTTATATGAAATAGAAGCAGAGTCTCTCCAACTTCACTCACTGCTAAAATTCATTAGTATTGCTGGCTTAGTGCTTCTCAAATTTGAGTGAGCGTCAGAATCCTGGAGGTCTTGGCTAAACCCAGAGTTCTGGCCCCACCCCAAGAGAGTTTGATCCCATAGGTCTGGGATGGGGGTCCAGAATGTACTATACTTCTCTAAAGTTTCTAGGTGATGTCAATGTCGCTGGTCTGGGGATGGCACATGGAGAACCACTGTGCTGGGTAAAAAATGATTGACATCTTAAGGTTACTGATGGAGAATCAGTCTTTTAGTTCTCCTAACATTTCAACCTAGAAAGCCAAAAATTCAATTTTCTGCTTTATCAAAAGCAAATAAAGAGAATATGAAGTCATGGGTTCACTTTCTGATTAGTACTCCCCAAGTGGCAGTGCAGGGACTGTAACTTACACAGGTCAACGGTGCCTTTACATCTTTTGGAGAACAAAAATGCTCACTAAAGATCCCTGCACCACCTAACAGAATAGATGATTTAAAAATACTGTGAAGATGTATATGCTATTAGGAAGGTTTCGACTACCTCCATTTATTTTCTATCTAATCCTCCTCATGAGATTTATAAAATATAAGAAAATGTTATACTCTTAATAGTTATACTATTAATTGTTATACTCATTAATTCATTAAGAAATTTATGTATTAGGTGCATTATGCCTTATGATACCCAAACACTGTCCCAGGCACTGGTGACACACCGGTGAATGGATGATATGAAAATCTCTGGCCTTTTAGAGTTTACATTCTGATGGAGTGTGAGGAATTCAGATGATACAATCAATAAGTAAATTATTTAGTATATTAGCCATTAGTAAATCACTTAGTATATTTATTTCTATGTTATGGATCGAAATGAAGCAGGGAATGCTGAGTGGAGCAGTTTTAAAGTAGGGAAATAAGAGAAGAGGTTGTTTGAGAAAGTGACAGTTGAACTGATAGTTGGAGGTGGTGAGAGAATGGGACATATCGCTCTCTGGGGGCATCGCTCTCCAGTTGCCAGGACTCTGAGGAGGGGATGTGCCAGAACCCAAAGCCCTCTAACAACAGCAAAGAGACTGTTGTTGCTAGAGTAGAGTAAATGAGAGGGGGTTAGAGAAGGGACAGGGTGGCATGGGAGAATGGGGCAAGTAGAATGGAGACCCAAGTGGCATAGGGGGCTCTAGAGCAGTGACGGATGATCCGACTCAAGTGTGGAGTGGCCTAAAAAAGCTCATCACCCCACCCTCTGACTGGGGCCGTGGGGCACTTGGTATAAAGAGAAGAGAGTGTTTTAATTCCTACTTTTCTCCCTTAGAGTCCAAATTTAAATGCAAATGCAATATGTGACACCATGGCTGTGACGGCAATGATCCAATCACATCTCCCCGAAGCCTACCTCAAGGAGGATATTGGGGGAGAGCTTGTTTATGTGCTTCCTCCCTTCAGCACCAAAGTCTCAGGGGCCTATCTGTCACTCCTACGGGCACTAGACAATGGCATGGGTGACCTCAACATCGGGTGCTACGGCATTTCAGATACCACCGTGGAGGAGGTATACCTTAATGCTTCTTTTTTTGTTCAAGCTGATATAACTTGCTGTTCCCTTAGAATAAATATGTGCCATTTTTCTAAAAATATATATTTTATAATAAATATTTCACAAAATTAGAAAAGCTTAACATTTTTTTAATACTATTCTTATATAAGACTGAGAATAAAATGTTGCCCCAATTAGCACATAATTTTTACATACAGAAATATTCACTTAAATTCAGATGGGAAAAATTTGTCTCAATAAATGTGACAAAAATTCAAAATCAAAGGTAAGCTTAGAAATGAGAAAAGACATGCAATTTTCATGTTAATGAAGTGATCTGGCTTCTCTTTCTAGGTCTTTCTGAACTTGACCAAAGAGTCACAAAAAAATACTGCTATGAGTCTTGAGCACTTAACGCAAAAGAAAATTGGGAATTCCAATGCCAATGGTATCTCAACTCCTGATGATTTATCTGTGAGCAGCAGCAGTTTCACAGACAGAGATGGTATGACTCTAACGTGAATACTTTGTTTAATTCCAATAGATGACATAAATGAGAAAAATCACAGACAGACTTTAATTTTAAAAAATTCAACTCTAAAGTTTCATTCTAAATTCAAAAAACACTAAAGAAATTTAAGCCTTTTTTCAGATATAAAATATTCATTAAACCAAATCGAATTCTCTGTTTCAAAAGTACTTTGAAGAATGTGAAAGAACTCCCTTGATAGCGTGGTGATGAGTATTCCACCTACCCACCAGAAATTGTTTTCCAGATGTAACCTCTCTAATTTCAATTCATGCTCAACAAGTTAAAATTCTTCTTGTAACTGGGGCTAACAGTGAACAAGATTACCTTGTAAGGTGGTTCACTCTTTGTTATTAGCATGTTGAAGTAGAGACAATAGTTATCAAAAAAAAAAAAACCCCGTAAAAAAAAAAATAAAAGAAGTTGCCATTCTTTATGGTACCTCAATGGAAGACATGTCTAACCTACCTGAGTCTGAGTCATTCAGGTGCTGAGAAACCGGTTTTGGGTAGAGTTTCTGAGTTAATTAATTTGGACTTGATGGCTAAGAGTCTATAATAACAGATTTCCTCCCCCAATCCTTAACATAGGATATGCTTTAAAAAATCATGTTGCTTGACACGATTTTGAGGGATTGGGCTCTTTTGAAAATAACTTTTACTGTCTCTTCTCTTTCTGACAGTTAATTTATACCTTTAGAAACACCATTTACCTAAGCATATAGTAAAATGATATATAAATCATGGAGTAGTCATTTCAACAGTTTTTGCTCAAATTGGGAAAAAATCTCTAGGAACAGAACTTTTAATTAAACATTTTCCTGGCTCTCAAACTCAGAAAGATAATCTCTGATGTTTGTATAATTCTGGAACTGGAGGATAATTTGTCCTATGCCATATTCCTCATTTCTTTTCTTTTGGGGAATATAATTGTGGCCTTGATGGCATTGAGGACTTTGATGAGAAAGTGGACATCTGCTTCAGGAAGCAAAGTCTAAGTATGTGCCTCTGCATGTGTCTTATAATTTTAAACTATTCTTCAGTCCAAATGCTCCCTTCATTGACATTATCTTTTAGAAAGCACATTTATTCCATTTGATACACCTGTAAGTCATCCACATGTAATTTCTCAAGAAACAGAAAAGCATACTAATTAACTGAAAATATTCAGCTCCTTCTACAATTCTCTTTTGCAGAGATATGAATGTGCATTTAAACTTGTTCACTCTGTTTAATTGGAATTCATTTTAAATTAAGCAGCTTTATATATTTTTTCTTATCGGCTAAATGAAGATCATTATTTTTGTGCTGCATAATTTCTGATGGAAAATTTAAAATATACACAGAGTTGACGAATACCATCATCTTATCACCTACGAAGGCGTGCGGGGTGGCAGGCTTTAGGAGAGAATGCTATATTTGAACTATTTTTAGAGGGAGCCAATGAAATTATTAGCCACAGAGCTCTATTGAGGAAGCAGTGGTTTATGGCCTCTGTAGCTGCTCTGCCATGGAATTTTTCTCAGCACCAGAAAAGCATTTCAAACTATGGAAAGGGTAGATAATTTTTTCTAGTGAGTTCTTTTTTTTAAAAAAAATAACTCTAATGGCAAACGTGGAGTTTTGAAAGGCCGTATAATCATTCCAAATTTCTAAAGAGAATGCCATAAATAAGTGATTGAACTAGAGTTGTACTCTGGAAGAGAGGATTTCCCTTTTCCTACTCTTACTGTGAATTAATTGGACCTCAAAGTCAATTAGGCTCACAGTCACTGCGTTACTCACAATAGGAACAAATTGTTGGATTAGGTTGGTGTTTGAGTCTGTATTTGTCTCACATGAATTTAATCTCTTCATAGAAAGTATCTCTTGAGTATTAGTGATATAGACTGAATCTGCACTGAGACTTTAGGGTTTGAGGACAATATTCATTTATGAAATTCTAGTTATCTAACTTTGACATGTAATATTACTATGCATATAACTAATAATATTTTGTGTATAGTGAATTAGAATTTTCAAATCACTTTACATACAGTTCTATATGAGATGGATATTATAGTTCTCAGTTTTCTTCATGGAAGGTCCAGGGCTAAGGCTGAGAAAAGAAATTGCTGAACCTCAAATCCAAATCTTTAAAAGCTTTTCCCACCACACGGTACTATACCATCTAGTTATAGTTTCTGAAATTACTTTATTGGGTACCATGATTTCCCAGAACCATATCCAATCTCTTAATCAGACAAAATCCTGACAAGAGGAGAGAGGCTGGATGGCTGTGGACTGTTGCTGAAGAAGATTATGGCTATACTCGTCAAGAGGTTCCATCACACCCGCAGGAACTGGAAAGCCTTCATTGCGCAGGTTATCCTCCCCATCGTCTTTGTGACCACTGCCATGGGCCTTGGGACCCTGAGAAATTCCAGCAACAGTTATCCAGAGATTCCGATCTCCCCCTCTCTTTATGGTACCTCCGAACAGACAGCCTTCTATGCGTAAGTTTCTTTCTGTTAACTAAAATAATGTTTCCAAAATGTTTCTATGAGCGTGGTTGTACCTGAATGAATGCCATGGGATTCTGGAGAATAAAGTACTTAGAACCCATGGTACCTGATTCTGCTACAGGAAAGAACAGTTTGATTGATTGCAATATGTTACTTCTATTGCCAACAAATAGTTTTTTCGGAGCTTTTGCATTCATCTAAAACTAAAGTTATAGGAGATATTTAATGACTAAACTTTAATTAAGAAAGGCAAGTTAGGTATGGCTTCCCAATTTGTTGTAACATACAGCAAATAACATTTTATTGCTCTCACAAACATTAAATAGTGATGCTAGAACCCTGTATAATATAATGTTATAGGTACAACAGGTGATCACTGATGCATGTGACAATTAGGAGAATAAGAAGGCAGCTAAATAGAGACATGTGCATTTTACTGTGATACCTTTCTTTCTTTTCTTGAGACTGTGTCTTTTTTTAGATTTCTTAGATTAAGAAAATAGTCCTAAGCGGAGCGCAGCGGCTCACCCCTGTAATCTTAGCACTTTGGGAGACTGAGGCAGGCAGGTCACTTGAGCTTGGGAGTTTGAGACCAGCCTGCCAACATGGCAAAACTCTGTCTCTACTACAAATACAAAAATTAGCCAGGCCTGGTGGTGCTCACCTGTAATATGAGCAATTTGGGTGTCTGAGGTACAAGCATTGCTTGAACCTGGGAAGCTGAGGTTGCAATGAGCCATGATCACACCACTGCACTTCAAGCTGGGCAACAGAGTGAGACTCTGTCTCGAAAAAGAAAAAGAAAACCATTCTATATACAGCACGTTTCATTTCTTCAAGCATGATTTTAATATAGGAGACTAGTAGAATAAATCATGGATTTATTTCTGTCCTTTAATATTGCAGGAATTATCACCCAAGCACAGAAGCACTTGTCTCGGCAATGTGGGACTTCCCTGGAGTTGATAACATGTGTCTGAACACCAGTGATCTGTAAGTGGTTCTTGCTCATCTATTTTTTGTTTTCAACATTCCAGTTTGAGTGTGTGCATGTGTATGTGGGTATGTGTCTGTTATTTGCCTGGAAGAAAACTGTACCCTGATAGAAAATCCTGTTTAACAGATTTTATCTGTCTCCTTTAGTTTATTTCTTCTTATGCTATACCAATAAATATTAAGTGTCTTATGATTTGTACAACTCTCTTCTATACACATTTTCATTTAATAATCACAACCTTGTGGACTGTTAATCCCATTTTGCAGACAAAGAACTGAGGCTCACAGAGACTAAGATACTTATTTAGCTGAGACTCCAGTTCTCATTTGCACTATATAGTGTTGCTTATTCAAACTTCTAAGATAGTATTAATACATAACTCATGTAAACTTGACCTTGGTGTATTATTATGCTAAAGTATCATCTTCCTGTCAGAAGAGAGGAAGAAAAGAGCAAAGAGAATAAAGGAGAGTAAAAGCTTCATCCTGACACAGTAAGACAATTCAATAAGCACTGGCCTCAATACTATGCAATCAATAAATGCTTTCCCTCATCCCCCACCACAAAATGTCAAATCATTTGGAAATGGCAGAGCAATGTACATTGAAGTGATGAAAAATCAGTAAAACAAATCGGTAAATATGTGTATCTATGACTACACACATGAACTTAATGCCAAATACTTGTTTATATGCTCATATGTACACATGAGAACACATATACATACACACTTCACAGCAATATCATTTTAACTTGCAGATGGTGTTTAAAGAAAGACAGTCTGGAAAAATGGAACACCAGTGGAGAACCTATCACTAATTTTGGTGTTTGCTCCTGCTCAGAAAATGTCCAGGTAAGAAGAAATTCAGTTTCAGTGAAATGGGAAAAATACGGGAATAAATATCAAAGCTTGAAAGATCTATCTAGGTCACCAAAGAATCAGTGTTAAGTTCATTTTATGGAAGCTAGTAGCTCAGAAATATGGATCTGGGCAGCTCAAAAAATACTGACTTTGAACATCAGCTCACTGTTTTAAATCAATCTCAGGACAGATTTCCAAAGGTAGGTAATTCTATGATGGTCTTTGTGGAAACCAACTGAAAATGAATTTTTGGTCTCAATTTAGAGCTAACTAGAAAGCTCTATGTTTCACATGAAAAAAATGTGACCATAACTGTCATATTTGAAATATAGCAAGACTGCCACCGTAGTGGTCAGCTGGGAAGTCAATAATGTATAAGTGTAGAACAGAACTCCATAAGTCTCTAAGTAACACCTCTAGGCTTCAGGAAGAAGTCATTTCCTGGAAAAAAAACACAAAACAGAAAAAAATTATTCATCACTTACTCTGTCTGTATTCTATAGATACAGACCTTAGTTTTCTAAGCCTATCAGTTCACCACACTTTTAAGAGAACTAGATTCACTAGAGAAGTTCAAGATTGTTGAAGAAAAAAGGCCACTTTAGTTTGTAATAGTTACTATATTGCTAACTAAATTTCTTGCAATAATTTCTTCAGAGTGACATTTGGTTGTACACTCAACGGTCTTGGTATGATATTTTATAATGAAAATATCTTCAATGAATGCCACCTATTTTGGTGTTCTTATGCAAAATAGTTACTAACAATAAGAGTTGGGACCCAACAAGAATCTTTTGGTATTCTTTGAGAGGTCGAGGCAGGTGGATCACGACGTCAAGAAATCCAGACCATCCTGCCCGACATGGTGAAATCCCATCTCTACTAAAAATATAAAAATTAACTGGGCGTGGTGGTGCATGCCTATAGTCCCAGCTACTCAGGAGGCTGAGGCAGGAGAATTGCTTGAACCTGGGAGGCAGACGTTGCAGTGAGCCAAGATCGTGCTACTGCACTCCAGCCTGGTGACAAAGTAAGACTCAGTCTCAAAAAAAAAAAGAAAAAAAAAAAAGTTAGTCTTGGGCAGGTGTGCTGGCTCAAGCCTGTAATCCTAGCACATTGGGAGGCAAAGGCAGGTGGATTTCTTGAGCTCAAGAGTTTGAGACCAGCCTGGGCAACATGGTGAAACCCCATCTCTACCAAAAATTCAAAAAGTAAAATAAAATTAGCTGGGCATGGTGGCATGCATCTGTGGTCCCAGCTACTCAGGAGGCTGAGGTGAGAGGATGGCTTGAGCCTTGGCAGGTCAAGGCTGTACCAGTGCACTCCAGCCTGGGTGAAAAAAAAAATTAGTCTTAACCCAGTATTAAAAGTTTTAAAATCCCTTATCTAATTTAGCTAACTTCAGAAGTTTTTTATGTGTTTCCTTAGTTCACAGTAAAAGTTTGAACTTAATATTTAATATTTAAATCTGCATAATTTTTATTAATCTAAAAAATCTAGGCCAGGTGCAGTGGCTCATGCCTGTAATCCCAGTACTTTGGGAGGTGGGAGGACTGCTTGAGCCCAGGAGTTCGAGACCAGCCTGGGCAACATAGTGAGACCTCATATCTACAAAAACTTAAAAAAATTAGCTGGGTGTAGTGGTGTGCACCTGTAGTCCCAGCTATTTGGTGGGGCTGAAGTGGGAGGATGGCTTGAAGTCGGCACTCAACTCAGGCTTGAGTGCTGTGATTGCACCACAGCCCTCCAGCCTCAGTGACACAGAGAGACCCTGTCTCAAAATAAATAAATTAAAATAAATGGAAAATCCAGTAGATCTTCCATTTTTTTTCCAACCAATTTTGTCAGTTAATTAACATCCCCAAATCTATTTCCAACTATTTAATAACAATGAGGTCATTTTGCATAATAGATGCTCTGTACATCAGACACACAATATGGACAAAGTACTAAGTTTTTTGAGAGAGAGAAAAAATACACTGCCTATAAATCAAAAGAGTAAGGAATAAAAAGGAAATCCACAGAGTGAACAATATTCACAATATACAACAAAGGACTCATATCCAGAATAAATGTGTGTATAAAGAATTACAAATTGATGAGAAAAAGAGAAATAAGACAACAGAAAAATTAGCAACAAACATGAGACACTGTACAAAGAACATATCTAAATGGCCAATAAATATATTAAAAGGTAGTCATCAGGGAAATACAAATTTAAGCCACAAAGCAATACCACTTCATACTCACCAAATGGCTAAAATGAAGAAGAGGAAAAATTCTAAGTGTGAACAAAAATATGCAGCAGCCAGAACTCTCAGGTTCTGCTCCGGGAATTTATTTTGGTGCAAACAGTTTTTAAAACTACTTGGCAATATATCCTAATGCTAAAAATTTGCATGTGTATGGGACCGGCCATTCTACTCTTACTATATATCCATCAGAAATGTGAATAATGCCCACTAACAGAATAGGTAAAGTCAAATATATTTCCATAGTAGTATATAAACAAATGAGAATGACTGATCTACAACTATACAAAACATATGGAAAATTCTCATAATTGTAATAATGAGTGAAAAGAGCCAGACACAAGATAACACATTTATATTATTCCATTAATATAAAATATAAAAATAGGCAAAACTAATCTGTGTCTGTTACTTAGGGAGTGATAGCAAGTTGAAGGGAGTGTGATGAGGGGCTTCTGGGGTATTGTTCCTGTTCTGTATCTTGACTTGGTTGTTGGTGACTGGTTACACAGGTGTGTCAGTTTGTCAAAATTCATCAGGCATAATACATGTGCATTTCTCTATGTATAGTATAATTTGAAAATTGCACTGAATACATAAGAGCATCTTCTTTTAATTATTTGCGAAAGCAATGTCATTCTGGAATGTGAGCTTCATGTTGATATAACCTGATTGATACAAGGTAAAATCCAGCACTGATTTTTCAGAGCAACCTGGAACCTGATGTTCTTGAGATATACAAGTGGTACAATGAAAAAGTGCTAGACTTTTCCCAAACTAAACTTCATTGCAATGAAGCATGATACACTACACTGAAAATTAAGTTGTCAGGAAGTGCAGAAATTACAAGCATAAATATAAATGGTTAAACTAAGCTCTAAACAAATATACTTGGTAATCTTAAGTACCCACAGGGGAAAGTAACCAGGGGTATACAAGAACTCTCCACTAGCTTTGTGACTTTTCTGTAAATCTAAAATAATTCCAAACCTAAAAGTTTATATATATAAAACTAATATATATACTAATACATATATACACATATATACATATATATTAACTAATATATATATTGAGTGAAAAGTCAGACACAAGATAACACATTTATACTATTTATATAGTGTAAATGTATATATTATATGTAATATTTGTAATATAATATCTACATTTATATTATGTATGTGATATAAATGTATATTATGAATATATATACACATAATGAGTGAAAAGAGCCAGACACAAGATAATACGTTTATACTATTTATATATATATAAATAATACATATAACTAATAATAACTAATTCATATAACTAATAATAACTAATACATATAACTAATAATAACTAATACATGCTAAGCTCTGACTCTTAGGTTACATAACTAAAACTAATGTATCATAAACTTTTCATCCACTGCTATCAATCCTTGAAAAGTATTATATTTTCAATTTGTGGCACTTTTTTTCTTCCCTGATAATCACTGGGGAAATTTTGTCACCTTAATGTTTAACATTATTGTCCAAACATATTAAGTCTCAGCACAGTCAAGGAAATATCACATATTTATTAACTTGTGTTCTTTTGGGCCTTCAAGTGAGTCCTGAACATATGGATTTGCTCTACATGAATAATAACTATTTGTTCTAATTTCTTAGCATAGGCAAGATGACTTCTTTTTCAAAGCTCTTTAAGAGTTAAAGGACAGTCTTATCATACTCTACCAGTTGCAATAATAGACAAATCATGAGACTGAAGCTCCTTGACATTGTCTACTTAACTGGCACAACACTGGCTAGAAAAAAATTTCATTTTTAACTTTATTTT
The DNA here is from genome assembly GCA_963573385.1 of Cacajao melanocephalus. Taxonomy (NCBI): domain Eukaryota; kingdom Metazoa; phylum Chordata; class Mammalia; order Primates; family Pitheciidae; genus Cacajao; species Cacajao melanocephalus. The sequence continues at coordinate 36,789 of CAUYLG010073695.1, read as the reverse complement.
CCAGGAATGTCCTAAATTTAACTATTCCCCACCTCACAGAAGAACTTACTCATCCCAAGTAATTTATAACCTCACTGGGCACCGAGTGGAAAATTATCTTATAACAACTGCAAATGAGTTTGTCCAAAAAAGGTAAAATACTCTGTTTATAACATACTTAAGTGCTTTCTAATTTTAATGGTAGCTGCCTTCTAGAGACAATAGTTACAAATTTCTGTTGTTTACCTTTTACATGGTTAAAGTCTCTGTTTGTTTATTTATTTATGAGACACAGTTTCGCTCTTGTTGCCCGGGCTGTAGTGCAGTGGTGCAATCTCAGCTCACTGCAACTCCCGCCTCCCACGTTCAAGCGATTCTCCTGCCTCAGCCTTCCGAGTAGCTGGGATTACAGGCATATGCCACCACGCCTGGCTAATTTTGTATTTTTAGTAGAGACAGTGGTTTTACCATGTTGGTCAGGCTGGTCTTGAACTCCTGATCTCAGGTGATCTCAGGCTTTGGTCTCCAAAAGTGCTGGGATTACAGCATGAGCCACCACACCCGGACAAATTTTCAGTTTTATTTAAACAGCCTTATATATTGAAATGTAAGTAATGACTCTAAATCAAGATTTATTTGTACAAACTGAAAACCATTGGTTATTTTTGGCCTCAAAAATATACTGTTAAATTTGTACTTATTTTTTTTTTCCTTGAAGCCAAACAGAAGTTATTGACTGGCTTATACCAACTTGGAGGGGTTTAAGGCATGACTTTTGATTACAATTGGCCTTAGTTCCAATATGAGTATCTCAAAACTTAGGGTGTGATATCTGCATATGGACAAAACAGGTTGTTCGTGTGTAGCAAGGAAATGAGATTGCACCTAAGCCACCTAAGCATTTATCATTGGCACAAAGTTGGTAGGCCTTCAATTGCTCCCATTTTCTTCTTTCCTCCATCTCTTCCCTCCTTTGTTTCTCAATATACATACATGATTAACATTCATTGTAAAAAATAATTAGAAGCTACAGATAAGCAAAAAGAAGAAAAAGTATATTATTTCTCCACACAGATATAAGCACTATGGATATTTTAGTGTATATCCTTCCAGAAGTTTTGTCACATATATACATGGAAACTTTTTCAACAAAATGGGTTTTATTATAAAGTCTTAAAATCTGCCTTTAAAAAAAGTAAATGACATACTATGATGTTATTTGTCAAAAATATACAGCTCTATAGCACTACATTTAGGACGACACTCATGAGATTATTCCAGTGTGGCTGTACCATTATGTATTTAATCTGACCTTAATTTGGTAGACAGTTAGTTAAATATCTATTCTTAAAATTACTACTTGGATTTTAAAAATCAACTTTTCATTTTCATACCATGAACTGACAAAAAGTTAAACAGACCTAACTCGCCCTCAAATATCCAGGAAGAAAAAAATGTATAATACCTGGGGACAATATAGGGGAAAAGTTGTTATTTAGAAGAAATTGAGCCATTTGAAAAAAGATATGAACGGATCTTATATCACTTCAGAATTAATTACCTAAAAGGAATATTTGAGTACTAAAATATTAGGACATTTGAGATGGCGCATGGGTCAGTTAAGATGGAGAGATTACATTATGTGTCACTCATTTTCAGGATGACTCCTACACATATGCAATTGTTTAGAAGGACTTACTGCCTCTAGTTATAATGCACATTTGAGACTGAAATGTGTTAAAGAGAATTGATAAAAATGTAAAATGTTTGTCAGGCAGTATTCCTTTTACACTGTAAATGTGTTCCTAATAGAAAAAAAAAAAGTTGAGCTCTTCGTTAAGTATTTTAAAGCTATTTAAGAAGATATTCTCCACTAAACCAAAAATACATTTTTATTACTCTCTGTAGATATGGGGGTTGGAGTTTTGGGCTGCCTTTGACGACAGATCTTCGTTTTGATATAACAGGAGTCCCTGCCAATAGAACACTTGCCAAGGTAAATTTTGATCTTTCTTCTGGAATGTCATACAAATGAGAGTGAAATTGGTATGTTCAAGCATTTTCATGAAGTGAAAACAAAATATGGGTACAATGGATTTGGCATTGTGCATAACCTATAGCACAGCGGTCCTAATTCTGTGTGTATACCCTAGGAAAACATGTATATATTAGCACCAGGGCACATGTACAAATGTGTATACATAGCAGTATTTCTCATCAGAGCCAAAAATACAACCCAAAATGCCCATATGCAGAATATAGAAATAAATTGTTTCATATTCATTCAATAAAACTTTCAACAATGTAAATGAAAGAACTCAGCTCCATATAACAAGCAAATTAAGTCTCCAGACATGATTAATAAGGAAAAGACAAAAAGGAATACATTGACTATGATTACATTTACTGTAAGCTTTCAGAGTTTGTAGGCAAAACTCAACCATATTGTTTACGGGAAAGGGAGGGCATTGTGATTTGGAAGGACATGGAGGGTCAGGGAAAAGGTGTTCTGGAGGCTGGCAATTCTGTGTGATGCTTTAAGGGATCATACAGGTTGAGAAATAAGAATTCCTTCAGAATGCTTTTTTTTTTTTTTTTTGGTAACACTACACATTTATGACATGCACTTTTCTTTATATAGCTGTCATAACTATTTAGAGAATGAAAACGTGTATGTTTAGCCTTGCTTCTTAAAGAACCTGGAAACTTAACCGAATTTGATGGAGATAAATAATTCTGCTCACTTATTTTTCCTTTTTGATTATACTTAAAATGAGCAAGAGTCACGGGATCAGACACATATTCTTACCCATATGATCAATGGCAGTTTTAGGGACTTTATAAATTGTCTTCACATATTTCTCATTTGATAGTAAGAGACATATACAGTATTTGGGGAAGTGGGGAAACTAATGTCCATTTAGTGACTATTACGTGCCAACCACTAGTATCATCTTTTACATAAACTACCTAATTTTCTCCTCACAACATCCCTGTGTGATAGATATTACTCAACCTATTTTAGCTGATTTTTACAGTAAATCACGTAGAAAGTAAATAGTGGTGCTGGGGATTTCACTGCCTTCCTTTTCTTCCTCTCCTTCCTCTCTCCACACAGAGTAAATATTCTTGCATAAACATGGGAATTTCTAATATAAAATCATTTCTCTCCAAATCAACTTTGCCATTTTGAATTATTAATTGGGTTTCTTGAATTTGGGGTTCAGTAGCATATTAAATCTCTCTGTTTTTGACATAGAAGGTAAAATCGTGCCCTGTCTTGTAGGTTATAATTAGGAATCAAAAATTAGTGGAGGAATTTCAAGGTTTTCAATCTTGTTGCTAAGGACACAATGCTTGTATGGGTATTTTATTTCTTTCTCCAGCTTGGTCTATTCCATTAGTTTTTATTACCATTATTGACAGTCAGAATACCTTAGTTCTAGTCTCAGGATCCCATGGATCTGCCACAGGGATGTAGATAATGATTTCTCCAGTTTATTTCAAGCTTTGCCTAGAAGAGATCCTAAATAACTAATAACTTAGTGCTATCCACAGAACAACTGTCTTCCCAATTTCTGCCTGCTTCTAAATTGGAGATTTATAGGCCTATGGTCAACACTCTAAAGAATAGTGGATAATCTTCCAAGATAAAATAAATTATTGGAAAATTGATGCTTTTAAATATAAATAAGGTAGCCTGTCAGATGTTAAGACAGCCTAATTTATTTGAATGCTATATTGATCTTGCCTTCTTTTGGAATTTAATAGGTATGGTATGATCCAGAAGGCTATCACTCCCTTCCAGCTTACCTCAACAGCCTGAATAATTTCCTCCTGCGAGTTAACATGTCAAAATACGATGCTGCCCGACATGGTAAAGTTACTAACACAAAAGTATCTTGTATTGTAACTTTTGTTACTCTCCATATAAAAATGCACTTTATATCCTATTTTCTCACAGTGGCAGGTATTTTGTGGTATCTAAATCACAGGTCTTTAAAGGGAGTTTTGAAGTAGTAACTACCGCCAGATGGAACATTCTGGATAATCCCCTTCAGTTTAATTTAGTTTTCTCATTTATCAAATCAGGATAACAATGCTGACTTCAGTGCATGTATGCTGTCAACCAAGTTGTTACAGCTCACAGAAAAATATTTTTAAACAATGAGCTTGTCTATAGGCTAAACGATTTTTAAAAACAATGTTTATAAATATTGTTCACAAATCTGACAAAACTTTTTTTTTTTGAGTTAGGTTAGTGGTTACTTTTTAATTTTATTATTATTTTTATTCAACTTTTAAGTTCAGGGGTACATGTGCCAGTTGTACAGGTTTGTTACATAGGTAAACATGTGCCATGGTGGTTTGCTGCATAGATCAACCCATCACCTAGGTGTTAAACTCAGCATCCATTAGCTAGTCTTCCTGATGCTCTCCCTCCTTCCATCCCCTGCCCTCTGACAGGCCTCAGTGTGTGTTATTCCCCACCATGTGTCCATGTGATCTCATCATTCAGCTCCCATTTATAAGTGAGAACATGTGGCATTTGGTTTTCTGTTCCTATATTAGTTTGCTGAGGATAATGGCTTCTGGCTCCAACCATCTCCCTGCAAAGGACATGATCTTGTTCCTTTTTATGGCTGCATAGTATTCCATGGTGTACAGGTGCCACATTTTCTTTATCCAATCTATCATTGATGGACATTTAGGTTGATTCCATGTTTTTGCTATTGTGAATAGTGCTGCATAGTGTTCCATGGTGTACATGTACCACATTTTCTTTATCCAGTCTATCATTGATGGACATTTAGGTTGATTCTATGTCTTTGCTATTGTGAATAGTGCTGCAATGAACATATGTGTGCATGTATCTTTTTTTTTTTTTTTTTTTGAGATAGAGTCTCACACTGTTGCCCTGGCTGGAGTACAATGGCACAATCTGGGCTCACTGCAACCTCCACCTCCCAGGTTCAAGCAATTCCCCTGTCTCAGCCTCCCAAGTAGCTGGGATTACAGGTGCCCACCACCACACCTGGCTAATTTTTTGTATTTTTAGTAGAGATGGGGTTTCACTATTTTGGCCAGGCCAGCCTCAAACTCTTGACTTCATGATCTGCCTGCCTTGGCTCCCAAAGTGATGGGATTACAAGTGTGAGCCACTGCACCCAGCCATGTGTGCATGTATCTTTATAACAAAATGATTTATATTCCTTTCGATATATATGTAGTAATAAGATTGCTGAGTGAAATGGTATTTCTGCCTCTAGATCTTTGAGGAATCACCACACTATCTTCCACAATGGTTGAACTAATTTACATTCCCACCAACACTGTAAAAGTCCTCCTTTTTCTCCACAACCTCATCAGCATCTATTGTTTTTTGACTTTTTACTAATAGCCATTATATTTTAAGATGGTGTCTCATTGTGGTTTTGATTTACATTTCTCATTTTCAGCCCCATTGAGCTTTTTGTCATAGGTTTGTTGGCTGCATGTATGTCTTCATTTTAGAAGTGTGTGTTCATGTCCTTTGCCCACTTTTTAATGTTTTTTTTTTCCCCCAGTAAATTTGTTTAAGTTCTTTATAGACTCTGGATATTAGATCTTTGTCAGATGGATAGACTGCACATTTTTTCTCCCATTCTGTAGGCTGCCTGTTCACTCTGACGATAGTTTCCTTTGCTGTGCAGAAGCTCTTTAGTTTAACTAGATCCCATTTGCCATTTTTTGCTTTTGTTGCAATTGCTTTGTTTTTGGCATTTTTGTCATGAAATTTTTGCTTGTGCCTATGTCCTGAATGACATTGCCTAGATTTTCTTCTAGGATTTTTATAAGTCTTTAATCCATCTCGAGTTAATTTTTGTATATGTTGTAAGAAAGGGGTCTAGTTTCAAGTTTCTGCATATGGCTAGCCAGTTCTCCCAGCATCATTTATTAAATAGGGAACCTTTTTCCCCATTGCTTGTTTTTTTCAGGTTTGTCATAGATCAGATGATTGTAGGTGTGGTGGTCTTATTTCTGAGTTCTCTATTCTGTTCCATTGGTCTATGTGTCTGTTCTTGTACCAGTATTATGCTTTTTTGATTATTGTAGGCTTGTAGTATAGTTTGAAGTTGGGTAGTATGATGCCTCCAGCTTTGTTCTTTTTGCTTAGGATTATTCTTAGCTATTGAGTCTCTTTTTTGGTTCCAAATGAATTTTAATTTTTTTTTTCTAATTCTGTGAAGAATGTCAATGGTAGTTTAATGGGAATAGCATTGAATATGTAAATTACTTTGGGCAGTATGGCCATTTTCACGATATTGATTCTTCCTATCCATGAGCATGGAACGTTTTTCCATTTGTTTGTGTTCTCCCTGATTTCTTTGAGCAGTACTTTGTAGTTCTCATGAAGAAGAAGTCCTTCACTTCCCTTGTGAGCTGTATTTTATTCTTTTTTGTAGCAATTGTAATTGGGAGTTCATTCATGATTTGGCTCTCTGCTTGCCTATTGTTTGTGTATAGGAATGCTAGCAATTTTTGTACATTGATTTTGTTTCCAGATACTTTGCTGAAGTTGCTTATCCTTGCTTAAGAAGATTTTGGGCTGTGACAATGGGGTTTTCTAGATATAGGATCATGTCATCTGCAAACAAAGACAATTTGACTGTCTCTCTTCCTATTTGAATACCTTTATTTCTTTCTCTTGCCTGATTGCCCTGGTCAAAAACTTCCAATACTGTGTTGAATAGGAGTGGTGAGAGAGCATATCCTTGTCTTGTGCCAGTTTTTAAGGGGAATGCTTCCAGCTTTTGCCCATTCAGTATGATATTGGCTGTGAGTTTGCCATATATGCTTCTTATTATTTTGAGTTATATTCCTTCAATAGCTAGTTTGTTGAGTTTTTAACATAAAGGAATGTTGATTTTTTATTTTATTTTTTTTGGAGATAGAGTCTCACTCTGTCGCCAGGCTGGAGTGGAGTGGCACAATGTTGATTCACTGCAAACTCCACCTCCTGGGCTCCAGCGATTGTTCTGCCTCAGCCTCCCAAGTAGCTGGGACTACAGGCACATGCCACCACATCCAGCTAATTTTTTGTATTTTTAGAAGAGACGGGGTTTCACCATGTTGGCCAGGGTAGCCTCAATCTCTTGACCTTGTGATCTGCCCTCCTCGGCCTCCCAAAGTGCTGGGATTACAGGCATGAGCCTCTGTGCCTGGCCCGGGAAGCTGAATTTTATCAAAGGCCTTCTCTGTGCCTACTGAGATAATCATGAAGTTTTTGCTTTTAGTTCTGTTTACGTGATAAATCACATTTATTGATTTGTACATGTTGAACAAATCTTGCATCCAGGAGATGAAAGCCAACTTGATTGTGGTGGATAAGCTTTTTGATATGCTGCTGGATTCAGTTTGCCACTGTTTTATTGAGGATTTTTGCATCGATATTCATTCAAGGATGCCGGCCTGAAGTTTTCTTTTTTCTGTATCTTTGCCAGGTTTTTGCATCAGGATGATGCTGGCCTCATAGAATTAGTTAGAAAGCAGTCTTTCCTTTTCAAGTGTTTGGAATAATTTCAGTAGAAATTATATCAGCTCTCCTTTATTCCTCTGGTAGAATTCAGCTGTGAATCTATCTGGTCCTAGACTCTTTTTGGTTGGTAGGCTTTTTATTACTGCCTCAATTTCAGAACTCATTATTGGTCTATTCAGGGATTCAATTTCTTCCTGTTTCAGTCTTGGGAGGGTATATGTGTCCAGAAATTTATCCATTTCTTCTAGATTTTCTAGTTTATTTGCATAGAGATGTTTACAGTATTCTCTGCTAGTTGTTTGTATTTCCGTGGGGTCAGTGGTAATATCCTCCTTATCATTTCTGATTGTATTTATTTGATTCTTCTTTCTTTTCTTATTTATTAGTCTAGCTAATTGTCTATTTTGTTAATTTTTTCCAAAACCCAGTTCCTGGATTCATTGATTTTTGAAGGATTTTTTGTGTCTCCATCTCCTTCAGTTCAGCTCTGGTCTTGGTTACTTCTTGTCTTCTGCTAGCTTTGGGGTTCATTTGCTCTTGGTTCTCTAAGTTCTTTTAGTTAAGATGTTAGGTTGTTAACAAGATCTTTCTAGCTGTCTGATGTGGGCATTTAGTGCTATAAATTCCCCTCTTAACACTGCTTTAGCTGTGTCCCAGAGATTCTGGTACATTCTCTCTTTTTCTCATTACTTTCAAAGAACTTCTTGATTTCTGACTTAATTTCATTATTTGCTTAAGAGTCATTCTGGAGAAGGTTGTTCAATTTCCATGCAGTTGTGTGGTTTTGAGTGAATTTCCTAATCTTGAGTGAGTTCTAATTTAATTTCATTGTGGTCTGACAGTTTGTTATGATTATTTCAGTTCTTTTCCATTTGCTGAGGAGTGTTTTACTTCTGATTATGTGATGAATTTTAGAGTAAGTGAAATATTGATGATCCCTACAGCACTCTTCAGGGTGAATATTACTATCCCCTACTATTATTTCTCTAAGGCTTAGAAGTGGGATTTGAATCCAGAGTTGTCAGTCTCCTGCCTGTTCATTTTTCTAATCTTCCACACTGTTCCTCTGGACTCAGCCATGCCTACTTCATTTCGGTTTCACAAGAGGTTTTCACATAGTTTTAAAAATAAAGTTTGAAATTTGGAACGGACTTAAAAAAAAATACGTATGTCAACTACTGTTTATCAGACCATCTCATCTTCTTGAGCTTTGCTCAAATTATTTTTCCACGCTGATCCTAAATAAAATTTTTAAAAAATGAAGAAAAGCTGGAGAACACATTTGTTTGCCAAGATTGAGATTTATAGCTTAATAAATAGTCTATTAAGTAGAAAAAACGATACAACGTATCTTTTAGAAATGCCAACAGCTACTTTTCTTTCATCTCCCTACTGTTGGGCATCGTAGTGTGTGCCAGATGGTGACTGCAGAAGTAGAATAAAGAGTCCAATACTCATTCCAGCAACAGGATCTTGAGGAGTCTTCATTTCAGAGAAAACAGTATTTTTTTTTTCCAATTGCTTTGGCATTTTCCTAGCAGGAGGAACCAAGAAGAAAATAAGATTGATAGTCCTTAGATCTAGAGCATCAATAAAGATAAAAGTCAAAAGTGGTAAATTAAATTAAATGATGACTAAAGTGAGTTGGGTCTAGTGTAACCTGGTGTGAAATACTACTGGACACTGTACTTTCAGTAGGGTGTTTTATTCAGAGCAAAAAACATTTATTGTTGAGACAGATAGTGAAAGCATAAGAACTATATAAATAACAGGGAAAATGCAGCAAAGATAAAGAGAACAAGAGACCCCTGCTGCTTTTGAAGGGTCAGCTTTTTAAAAACTGTATTCTGGCTTCCTTTATAATTAGTGCTCTTTATTTAGACCAAGGCAATCTGAGTCACTCTAGACTCCAGCAGGCTTGTTGTAGCTCCTAACGTTACATTTTAAGTTACAGGGTATAAAGAATTCTAGAACATAAAGTTTACTTTGACCCTAAACTGAAGTTTATTTTAATTAAAATATAAGATTTAGCTTGAGTTGTATAGAAATTAGTAATAGCATGTCTTCTAGCCGTTAATAATTTTTCTTAAATAGACTTATAGAAGTCAAAAGTTTCCACTCTCTTTAGAAGAAACCTGATCTCTTTCAAAGAAGAAATCTACATCATCCTAACTAACTTACTTTTATTGTTTCTTAATGCATGTAAGAAGTCTACCACTGTAATAAAATTATTGGTTTTAAAAATCAGCCCAATTATTCTCCTGCTGCCTCCTTCTAAAACACTACTTGTTTGAAGGCATCTTTGTTAGATTTTGCATGAATCTGGATTTTACTTTAACTGTAAAATTGATTTTCTTTGAATTCTAACATACTAATAAAAATCTTTTAATTAGCTTTCCTTTGCAATGTCAATATCTATTATATTCATGTGCTTCCCTCTAGTGGTTAATACAACATGAATATTCTGTTCATTCTTCTCAAAAAATACAGGTTTGCTTGTTTTCCTTAACAAATGTTATACAACTAGCCTCTTTTTCAAGAATACTAACACATTTTCCCTTCCACTCCAGTGTTTATTCTTTCTTTGTTGCAATAGCAGCAGTGGTCCATGGGAAGCATCTAATTAGCAATATTAATTGAAATTTTAGGATTTGAGTTCATTTAAAAGCATTTAGTGACCACTCCCTCTACTTTGGACATCATGCTGGATGCTGTATAATCTACAGAGATAATTATAATATGGGTCCCCAACTGTGACACATTTCCTTGATCCTTCAGCTAAAAATACATATAAAAAACAGGTTCCACAGGATTTTGCATAGTGAAGTAATATGTATTTGCAAGGATTCCTCTGGTGAAAGAGTATTTCTTGATTCTGAAATACAAAGCAGAAATAAAAGTTATCCCTTGCCTGTATAATAATTTAATATAAAATCAGGGTTTAAGTAGAGCCCCTAGGAAAAGTGAATCTCAGTTAAAAAAAAAAAAAGCCCATTAATTTATACAAAAGATAAGAAAAGTATATCCCTCCAACGATGTGATTAATATTATAAATCAACTTGGTTTTTGTTGTTAGTTTCTTTGTTTTGCTAATTTAACTATGTATTTTTTCTTTAACATATAACAGTTGCAGAACATAAAAAGATGTCACATTCTACTTAATGAACATTATAAATGTAACTTGATAGAATCTGCCTTTAAATCATCTGTAATATACAGTGCTATGCAAGGGCCTTAGCATCCTAATACAATGAACAAATACTATATGAACAGTAAGTAAGTTCTCACTTAGTTTACAACACTATAGGAACAAGTATTTAGGAGCTATCTTCAATGTCATCCCTACCATTCTTTTCTACAGTTGTTCAGACAGTACAGACTTGACCTTCACATTGTTTTCCTTTGGGAAACTGTTGACAGCCCATTTTTGACTTTGGCTAACCAAGGTCCCCTAAGGAAGGGAAGAAAAGAGCCTTCTTTTTACTCAAGTATAAGCAACACTGGGAGATCCCAACAATTTGGGACTGTATTGGAATTAAGTGATCACTTTTCTGAAGTCAACTAATATCTCTGAATCCTCTAAGACATTTATGTCTCAATGAAAAGGCCTTGGGTATGGCTGAAGTTCTCATGCCCTACTATGGAAGAGCTCTAGAACAACAGGCATCTTGGAAGTAATAAAGAGGAAGGAAAAGTCCACTCATGCTATCATATTTCCCCACCACAGACACTGCACTAAGGAGGGATGGGGGAAGGAACTGTTTGCTTTTTAAGGGATCCTCATGTAAATACTTGGTCCCCCTTTGAATTGCTTATTTAAATGTAATATGTTTCTGAAGTGCTGTCGAAATACAAGCATCTATATGACCAGATAGAAGGAAGAAAATGGAACACAATTATTTAAATATAATAGACTAGAGGGAAATGGAATATTAGAAATATAAATTCTTGTTCCCTTCCCAAAGGTTCTAAACACAATGTGAAAAACTTTTTATGTGAGTGCCACCAATTGTATGGCATTAATGGGATTAGGAGAAAATAATTTTCCTTTAAAAAAAGGTCCCCCAAATAAAATTGTTTAGATAATAACATAAGGAGGAAAGTATTGAATATTATTCATCTAAAACTTGGTATTTCTGATTAACTGAATACCTACTAATAGAAGAACTGTTTCTTCTTTAAGGCATCATCATGTATAGCCATCCGTATCCAGGAGTGCAAGACCAAGAACAAGCCACGTAAGCAGACATCTCTAGCATGACTACTTTCTTTTGACATAGCTGAGCCTCTGTATAAAGTGCTGTAATTGGAAATCACAGTTGTATCTGAATGAATGTCAATCTAGAAGGGCTGGTAATATGTCACTGACTGGGATAAAAGGAAGTTTCTGAAAGAGAGTAGAGTGGGCTTGCCAAGTAGAGCTTGTTGACTCCAGATTCACAGTGTTTGCTGCTTTTATAAGTCAAGTGCTAAGGGCTGCATCATTTCAACTTCCCTGCATGGTGATTAAGTAGGTTTCTATGCTCAAGAATGATATATCCCTTGCATCAACTGTGTATCCCTTGGAGACAGAGGTTTTTCTATCAAATATCCCTAGTCAATTCAGATGCACTAGAACTACATTTATTCTATAGGGTCACAGCAGAGTCATGTTGGAGATATTATCTGCTGCCTTGCAGGATGCCTTATTTGTGTCACAGCCAACTCTTGTACTGTTTTGTTGATGGTTTTAGTTATGAATCTTTCTTCAAGGAAAAGAGTTCCAAAAACTTATGTGTTTTTCTCTCCCTATTGCTCACTCTAGAATCAGCAGTTTAATTGATATTTTAGTGGCACTGTCTATCTTGATGGGCTACTCTGTCACCACCGCCAGCTTCGTCACCTATGTTGTAAGAGAACATCAAACCAAAGCTAAACAGTTGCAGCACATTTCAGGCATTGGTGTGACATGCTACTGGGTAACAAACTTCATTTATGACATGGTGAGTAACTTAGGTCATTCATTGCAGGAAATAACAGATTAATTTGGATAGAAGACATCAGTTTTCTCTTCAAAAGTTATTTACTCTAGTTTGTTCAAATTGTTATCACAAAGTCAGGAAGTAAAGAAAATGACTTGAGTCAGGCTTATCTTCATCCAAGGCTTGGAGGAAAGATAACTACCTGCCCTCATCTCTGTGGACCCTATCAGTTTCCCTAGGGCACTTAAAATGCGGATTCCTGGGCCCCACTCCAGATCTATCACATTCATATCTTAAGAGTGAAGCATGGAGAATATGCATTTTTAACAAGATTCCCCAGGTGATTTTAAGCACACTGAAGTCTGACAGCCAGTACTGTGGAGGAACAGAAGCTTAGCAGCAAAATATCCTTACCTAATTGTACCAAACAATCAAGCTTATAAAAATTTAATCAACTAATAGTGAAAAATGTGAAGTAGTAGCCCCTGCTAATGACACATTAGAGAAGATTAGTAAGAAAAAGAAGGGATGTATTTCATTGATAGCTCCCTCATTTGCATAAAATGGTCCCAAGTTCAGATGGTTGTTCTAGACTCCAAACATACCAATGTTGGCCAAAAGCCCAGGATGGGTATGCATTTGCCTGGTGATTATGGTGAAATTGTCAGAGTTGCTGTCAAGATCATTGGCTTAAAGGGCTGGAGAGGAATTAACTGCATATCTATTTTGTTAATGTATCCAGTGAGGTCTAAAATGTATTTGTTGTAGAAATCAAATCTAAAAGAATAGTAATGACTGCTCAGGACTTAATAGGAGGTTTAATGTTAAGAAAATTTCAAGTACATACTTCTGTGAAGGCCTGCTTAGTACTTTAGGATTCTGTTGTCTTATATCTGGAGCTTATTCCAATTTAGGAGATTCCTCTCTGCCTTGCAAATTAAATCACCACCACCTTCGTTGTGTGCATCTTCCAGCAAACTTCTCAGCATTCAATATGATATTTCTACTTGCCAACAAAATGCTAAGTTCTTTGTTCATATAACTGTGATTACAAGGATAGGTGGGACCCGTTGCCCTGCTATTTTGCATAGAGTGGTTCACACTGATAACCAAGCTTAAGAAATCAACCATCTGACAGAGTTCCAGCATTCAAAACGAAATCAATACTTTCAGGACTGAATGTAATACCAAGATACCTGGCTGTCTTATCTTTTTCACGGAACCTCTGTCACTGAACTATCCCAAGCCTAAAAGCCTGGAGGCAGGAACACCAGGGACTCCTTGTATATCTGTAAAGATGGAGATTGGCTTAACCTCATATTGCAGGAGACAATTTCTGAAGTGAAATCAATGTAAAATAAGCTGAATGTTACAAGCAATGGGAACATAAATAAAGATTCATTTCTTCACATTTTCTAGGTCAACTTGCAGTTTTAGATGGGTTATTGATTTATTTTTGAAAAATACTTGTGACATATTAAACATATTTTTTGAAAAATACTTGTGACATATTAAACATTGCTTTAAATATTTCCATAGGCTTTCTACTTGGTTCCTGTAGCATTTTCAATTGGTATCATTGCAATATTCAAGTTACCGGCATTCTACAGTGAAAACAATCTAGGCGCTGTGTCTCTTCTACTTCTCCTGTTTGGGTAAGCTGCTGATTAAGCAATGAAAGAAGAATTAACAGAATTGAATGCCCGTAGACACAAAAAGCACTAAATCTCATTTGCTAAATTACAATTGTCTTGGGGTTTCATTTGATGTGAGTGACAACTAACAATACATTGCACTTGCTAGTCCATAATCTGTAAAGTATAATACTTTTGAAAATTAATGTTATGAATAGTAATACCTAAAATTAATAACCATTTATTGGGTGCCAAGTGTCATGGTTTCTCATTTACATATGTGATCTCATGGACATAAAAATGAAAGCTTTAGAAGGACTAGAAACATGTGTGTGCATGTATGAATTTATGTATTGACTAATTATATGAGGATATATAGCATTCTAACATGTATAAACATTCATGTATACTTACTTGTATTTATCTTTTTATAAATGTCTAAGGACACACACGTAATATTGTTAAGCTAATACAGGTAATACAGGTTGATATAATCAATGCTTAGCATAACAAATGTCTCTGCCCTGAATACATGGTAGTAACCCTGAATTGGCAATTGTAGCTGATGGAGGAACTCTGTCTCTAGATCTATTTAATTGCCCCTAAAATTGCTCAAGTTTTTGCTCAAAACAGGCCAGCCAGCTTCTAAGCATGCACTTTTTGTTCAGCTAGACTTGAACAGTGTCATCATTTTTCCTCAACTTTATAAGATTTATACTGATTAAACTCATATTTCTGAGCAACCAAAAAGTCTTGCCTAGCAGGGGGATTAATTTGTAGTTTTAATGATGTAGAACTATTTTTCTTAAAAGAGGCTTTTTATTGTCTTTAAAAAATGCTCTTCGGATTTTTTTGTCAAAAAGGAATGAAAGAGAGATCTAGTTGCAAGGCTTGACAACTCATCCTTAATGGTTATTTTTACTTTGGAAGCCCATCTAAACTTTTATTTTATTTTTTGTAAAATAGAATAATTAAGACTTTTTTTTGGAGACAGAATCTCACTCTGTCACCCAGGCTGGAGTGCAGTGGCATGATCACAGCTCACCACAGCCTTGACCTCCTGGACTTAGGTGACCCTCCCACCTCAGCCTCCCAAATAACCAGGACTACAGGTGCATGCCAACATGCCTGGCTGATTTTCATAATTTTTTTTGTAGAGACAGGGTTTGCCAAGTTGCTCAGCCTGGTCTCAAACTCTTGGGTTCAAGTGATCCACCTGCCTCGGCCTCCAAAAATGTTAAGATTACAGGTGTGAGCCACCACATGTGGCCAAGGCATAATTTTAATTTTTTTGTGTTTTTACCTGCAGGTATGCAACATTTTCTTGGATGTACTTGCTGGCTGGGCTCTTCCATGAAACAGGAATGGCCTTCATCACTTACGTGTGTGTCAACTTGTTTTTTGGCATTAATTCCATTGTTTCCCTGTCTGTGGTATACTTTCTTTCCAAGGAAAAGCCTAATGATCCGGTAAGATCCTTTATTACTCTGCTAAATTTCAGTGAATTTATCAAAAGCTTCAACATGTTCCAGGTGGAAAGATTTTCTTTATTCTGCAGAAAAGAAGAGTATCGTTTAATTCTATTAAATTTGGGAGAGGAAAAACTACAGCTTTTAAAATTCTTTTTGGACCTCATGTAGGTTAATGCCTATCATTGTATTTACTGAGTGTCAAAACTATTGACATCTGATACAGCTTGAGTGGGGTGCCAGAGGTGAAATCAGGTGTATTGTGTGGCACTACATAAATCATACAACTATTGGTCAGCTAAACATCTTCCTCATTAGCAAATTCTTATGGTATGGTGGTGACAAGAACAATGACTTAGTTATGTGACTATGAGCTAGGATTCATATGAACATTCATAAAGAAAAAAACCTAATTCATTCCCTTTCAATCACGTATTGGAGACTACTTCATTGTAAGCATCACTTTCCATTCATTGCTGACAATTACGATTAGTGAGAAGAGAAGCACTAACAGTGCCAGGCAATTGAACAGAAAAGAACAAAGAGGAAATGAAGTGAGGACTAGACAAGCACACTCCGAGAGAAGGAAGAAAATTCATGAAGTGGAAGTTGTTGGCCCATGTATGAATAATGTGAAAATGAGCTAGCTGCCCCTCTTAAAGACATGTTGGCTCTTCTACTTCACTTCACCATTTTATTCCCTCTCCAAGTAGGGATTACTTTGGGTTCCAAAACTTTACTGTACCAAGTACCTCCCTCCCTCAGGCACATAACGATACCCTGTATCAGACCCCAACATGCTGGCTAGCCCTACATTCCTGGGATCAAAGGCAGGTCTAGAAATAATTTTGCCAGCCAGGTGCGGTGGCTCACGCCTGTAATCCCAGCACTTTGGGAGGCTGAGGTGGGCAGATCATGAGGTCAGAAGATGGAGACCATCCTGTCTAACACAGTGAAACCCCATCTCTACTACAAATACAGAAAATTAGCCAGGCGTTGTGGCATGCACCTGTAGTTCTAGCTACTCGAGAGGCTGAGGCAGGAGAATTGCTTGAACCTAGGAGGCGGAGGTTGCAGTGAGCTGAGATCGTGCCACTGCACTCCAGCCTGGGTAACAGAGCAAGACCCTGTCTCAAAAAAAAAAAAAAAAAAGAAAACATTTTGCCTCCAGGATTAGGTCCAACATTATAGGCTGCCTCATATAATGCTTTTCTGTTTATATTTCAGTGATAAACATCCATTTAGTATACTAAATATTTGTATGCAAATTCAGCCTCAGTGGGAAATAATTGCCAATCTAGATAAGGTTTTCAGGTTTCACTGTCTACCTCTAGTTTTAAATTCTTGTCAGCTAACTGGAAGCTTAACACTGAGTTTTCTTTTTATTTCTCTTATTTCAGACTTTAGAACTTATTTCTGAAACCCTCAAGCGCATTTTTCTGATTTTCCCGCAATTCTGTTTTGGCTATGGTTTGATTGAACTTTCTCAACAACAGTCGGTCCTGGACTTCTTAAAAGCATATGGAGTGGAATACCCAAATGAAACGTTTGAGATGAATAAACTAGGTGCAATGTTTGTGGCTTTGGTTTCTCAGGGCACCATGTTTTTTTTCTTGAGACTCTTAATCAATGAATCCCTGATAAAGAAACTCAGGTAAATATAATGAAAACATAACATTTGACATCCAAACAAACAGAACTCAGTTCAAGCTATTGAGAAAAAAGTCAATAGTCTCAGCTTTTCCATTCGTAACATGGAAATGTTTGGCTCAAAAGCTTTAAAAAATTCTAGCATAATTCACCATTTTATTCTAGTAAATAGTTATCTAAACTTAATATGTGACTGCCAAGTATTGCTGTTGAGTGAGGGAATAAAATTAAAGAAGCACAGTTGTTAACCTTCAAGAGATTAAGATACAGTGGTGAAGTGAAAATATGAGCATAAAGATGTAGTCTTTGAGTTGAGTTTGAAAAAATGGAAAACACTTTCAAGGCAGAAGTGGGGAAAGAGGATTGAGTGTGGAGCATGTTGGCAATAAGGTTGGGAAAAGAAGACTAAGAAAATGTGAAGACAGAATCGTAAGTGAGAAGAAATATACCTGCCATTGACCCACCAATTCCATTTCTGGAATGTTAACATAGAAGCTCACAGATACACAGAATTATGTATATTTAAAGTTATTCATCATAGTAACCATTTCTAATAGCAACAGAATAGAAACAATATAAATGTCCTTCACTTAGGTACCAGTTAAATTACATACATTAATCAAAATGTTCACTAATAGAACATTAAGCAGCCATTAGAAATAATGATACAGTTCTCTATGTAACATTTGGAAGTATCTTTAATATTTATTAATTTAAAAATGCAAGGTTCAGAACTATGTGTAAATATATTGCCATTCAAGTTAAAAAGAAAAGAAATATTAATGCAGATATATCCATAGACTATCTCTAATTGTGAGTGCCTCTGCTGATAAGAGTTATATATGGTTGAAGATGACCAATTTTCACTATATATTCTTCAGTATCATTTAAATTTTATGTCATGTATGTGTATCATCTGTTGACAAATAAAATTTTAAGTAAATAATTAATAATGAGTGGAAATGAAAGAGCAGATATAGAGAAATACAGCATATTTAAGAAAGAAGTATTGCAATTGAATTAGAACATATGTAATGAAAAAGTAGAAGTTACAGTTTAAAATGCAGTTGGGAGATTATGGAATCTCTTAAATGCTTGGTAAAGAGATATGGTTTGGGCTTTATTCAACAAACAAATGGACATTCATTAAGAGTTTTTAAACAGAGAGAAACATGATGAAGTTGTGCTTGAAGAAG
This sequence comes from Cacajao melanocephalus, assembly GCA_963573385.1. Taxonomy (NCBI): domain Eukaryota; kingdom Metazoa; phylum Chordata; class Mammalia; order Primates; family Pitheciidae; genus Cacajao; species Cacajao melanocephalus. The sequence continues at coordinate 18,381 of CAUYLG010073695.1, read as the reverse complement.
TATAATTTTGTAGATGTAGTGCAGATTGAAATGGAAGAGTTAGAGACCCTTGAGCAGTTTTAGGCTCCTGGAGAAATCTAGGTGAGAAAGAGTAAAAGCCTACAATGGGAATAGGACTAGGCAGAAAATAATCCATGATAGGGTGTTATAAGGTGTGGTGGCTCACGCCTATAATCCTATCACTTTGGGAGGCCGAGGTGGGTGGATCACCTGAGGTCAAGAGTTCGAGACCAACCTGGCCAACATGGTGATACCCCATCTCTACTAAAAATACAAAACTTAGTTGGGCGTGATGGTGGGTGCCTGTAATCCTAGCTACTCGGGAGGCTGAGGCCCAGCAATCACTTGAACCCCGGAGGCAGAGGTTGCAGTGAGCCAAGATCTCGCCACTGCACTCCAGCCTGGGTGACAGAGCAAGACTCTTTCTCAAAAAAAAAAAGAAAAAGGCATTTCCAGTCTTTGGAGACTGACTATATGATTTTAGAATAAGGAAGATTCGAATAAAACATTACAGTTGGGGTCTTTGGGGTTCTCATCAGAAGAAACAGGGACATTGGGAAGAAAGCCTGGATTAATTTAATTTTTTTTTTTTTTTGGTATTTGTTAGCCAAGATATTGAGGTGGGTTTAGGACTTAATGAGTTTGCAGGGCTGATAACCTTAGAATATTGGCTAGATCCTAGGTGAGACATTAACAGTAAAACAAGTACAGAATAACAGTAATATCCATAGTATTGATGATTATAAATGTAGATATGTCTGCTGTATGATATTGTTTATAACTATAGTTAACAATACAGTATTGTGCACTTAAAATTTTGTTAAAAGGGCAGATCTTATGCTGTTTCTAAAATTTTTTTTAAAAGTAGACAGGCTTTTAAAATTTGATTTAAAAACAATTTTATTTTTTGAGACAGAGTCTTGCTCTGTTGCCCAGGCTGAGGTGCTGTAGTGTGATCTTGGCTCACTGCAACCTCTGCCTCCCGGGTTCAAGCAATTCTCCTGCCTCAGCCTTCCGAGCAGCTGGGACTAGAGGCATGTGCCACTATGCCTGGCTAATTTTTGTATTTTTAGCAGAGACAGAGTTTTGCCATGTTGGCCTGGCTTGTCCTGAACTCCTGACTGCAGGTGATCCACCTGCCTCAGCCTCCCAAAGTGCTGGGATTATTGGTGTGAGCCACTGCACCCAGCTGAGAGGATTTTTTAAAAGGTGATCATTGGTCTTCTTAGGTTTGTAGGTGATGAGTTTCTAATGACTGTGGAGTTCCTTACTTCCTCTTTCAGAAACTAACCTTCAAACGCATACTCACTTCCTTATTACTGAAATTAGAATTATAAATCTTAACAGTGGACCTGTAAACATTTAAGACACGGAGAACAAAAGCTGTTTCCAAAATATCATAGTGTATACAATGAAGAGAGTCTATACTGATTTCTTACGTTATCTGAGTAGCATAATTGATTACAAATGTAAAAGATGTCTAATAACTAGTACACTGTTAGTGACATGAAAACCTATTAAAACCTGTCAAAATTGAGTGGTGTCATTTCAAAATTACTGACGTAAAACCACTGGGTCCATTTTTAGGCTCTTCTTCAGAAAATTTAATTCTTCACCTGTAAGGGAGACAATAGATGAGGATGAAGACGTGCGGGCTGAGAGGTTAAGAGTTGAGAGTGGTGCGGCTGAATTTGACTTGGTCCAACTTTATCGTCTCACAAAGACCTACCAACTCATCCACAAAAAGATTATAGCTGTAAACAATATCAGCATTGGGATACCTGCTGGAGAGGTAAAAAACTGTGTTTTGTTTCTAACTGTCCTTTTCTTTTTTTTTTTTTTTTTTTTTTTTTGAGACAGAGTCTCACTCCGTCACCAGGCACCAGGCACCAGGCTGGAGTGCGGTGGCGCGACCTCGGCTCACTGCAACCTCCGCCTCCCGGGTTCAAGCAATTCTCCTGCCTCAGCCTCCCAAGTAGCTGGGACTACAGGTGTGCGCCACCACGCCCAGCTAATTTTTTTTGTATTTTTAGTAGAGACGGGGTTTCACCATGTTGGCCAGGATGGTCTCGATCTCTTGACCTCGTGATCCACCCGCCTTGGCCTCCCAAAGTGCTGAGATTATAGGCGTGAGCCACCGCGGCCAGCCCTAACTGTCCTTTTCATTGGCATACTATGTGACAAATTAAAATCTTAATTATTGCCTGGGCATGGTGGCTCACACCTGTAAATCTCAGCATTTTGGGAGGCCGAGGTGGGCAGATCACTTGAGGTCAGGAGTTTGAGACCAGCCTGGCCAACATGGTGGAACTCCGTCTCTACTAAAAATACAAAAAATTAGCTAGGCATGGTGGCGCACATCTGTAGTTCCAGCTACTTGGGAGCCTGAGGCAGGAGAATTGCTTGAACCTGGGACATGGAGGCTGCAGTGAGCCAAGATCACACCACTGCACTCCAGCCTAGGCAACAGAGTGATTCCATCTCAAAAAAAAGAAAAAAAATCTTATTTTCCCACAATTTTTTTTCTAGAAATATAACAGTTAATCTGAATATTTCCATGGGAAAAATACACACATGCATACACACACACACACACACACACACACACACACACACACACATATATATACACACGTATATGTGTATACATATACAGTCATCCCTCTGTATCCATGGGAGATTGGTTCCAAGGATATCAAAATCCACAGAAATCCACAGATGCTCAAGTTACTGATACGAAATAATGTAGTATTGCATATAATCTATGCACATCCCACTTTATACTTTAAATCATCTTTAGATTACTTGTAATAGCCAGTGCAGTGTAAATACTATGTAAATAGTTGTTGTAGTTATTGGTTAGGGAACAAAGACACAGGAAGTCTGTACATGTTCAGTACAGATGCTTTTTTTCCCCCTGAATATTTTCAATCCATACTTGGTTAGATCTAAAGATTAGAAACCCAGGGATAAGGAGGGCTGACTGTATATATAATGTACACATGTCCAGGTAAGAAGTTGGTGCAAAAGTTAATATTATTTACCCTATGAGACTTCCCACTAGGCAGAAGGAATTCAACAAGTCCTACCCCACAGCAAGTCCTGGGCCCCTTCCTAAACTACTGTCCACTTGCTCTGGGATAGATTTTGGTCAGGAAGCCTGTTCAGGGTGCTGTCTTCAGCCTTTTACTTCCATTCCTCCTCAAAAAACATCATAAAGACATCGGTTTTCAGAAGTGAGGTCCTAGGACTGCATCTATTTATTTATATTTTTGCCATTTTCACAGAAGCAATATTAAGGCAGCATTGGAAAGAGAAAGCAAATATGGCTGTGCCACTTAGTTTTCCAAGCAGAGCTGCAAACTACACGCATCAAATTTATTTGACAATGTGAAAAAACTATTGCCTCAATAGCTTATTCAGTAAAGTTGTGATTTTGTGTGAATAATGTGAAATCTGTAAATATAATCACTTCGTTGGGTTAGCAGATCTTATTTGTGGGGTATTTGATCATGTCACATAGAGTGATGATATAACAAATATGCAAAATAGGTCGTGTGTGTGTGTGTGTGTGTGTGCATGTATGTTCAGATGGTTAAGGGAAAAAGGATACATAATATCCATTTGTTTTAGAAGAGAGAGTTTTATCAAGAGCACTACATTATCCATGAATAATTCCAGTGATTTATTTTGAATTCAGTAATTTATTCTACCCAGGAGAAGAGGGAAAGAGATACAAAAGCGGTATGTCATGGGTTTGGACTAAGGTTTACATCTTCTTTTTCTCCTTCAATCTAGTGCTTTGGTCTTCTTGGAGTGAATGGAGCAGGAAAGACCACTATATTCAAGATGCTAACAGGAGACATAATTCCTTCAAGTGGAAACATTCTGATCAGAAATAAGACTGGGTATGAAAAGCGAATGCTTCCATTTACTGCGTGCAACGTAATTAAATGAGAAAAATAATTGAAATGAACATTTATGTTCTTTTGTGGTTATATTTTTCAATCCTTAGAGGAGAAAAAAGCTATTAAGGTGGGTGGAAATGTTTAAACGTTTAAGTGTGAATCTGATAGTGGGGTTATTTTATCCCTTTTTATCAAAGTCACTGACCACCATGACCAAAATAGAGCTACCTTCCCAGCATTTGGGAACCAGGAGGGATGAATCTTTTGAAATTCATCTGTGTTTTTGATTCTCTCAATTCAGATCTCTGGGTCACGTTGATTCTCACAGCTCATTAGTTGGCTACTGTCCTCAGGAAGATGCCTTAGATGACCTGGTAACTGTGGAAGAACATTTGTATTTCTATGCCAGGGTACATGGAATTCCAGAAAAGGATATTAAAGAAGTGAGTACAAGTGTAAAAAACTAGTTAATTTGAAACCATTATTCTTTCTGCAGTCATCCCCCTTGCCCCACCATTCCCCACAAAACCAACTGGAAAACTATGTCATTTTCCTTGTGGCAGTGGCGAAGGTAGTGAGTCCCTCTTAGTTTGGTCGTGTGTATTACATATGCACCTATGAAATTTAGCTTCAGAAACTCCTTGGCTCATGTTTGTTCAATTACCCTTTGAAGAACTATCAAATAGAGGATCGCATTTGCATTAGGATCTGGGCTGAGCGTTGGTTGGTGATGCCTTTACATCTTTTAGTGTTTGGATTAGCACTGACATATAGCGTTAACGGCAAAATGCCCAAGTAAAATAGATTAGTTTTCACTTTGGTTTTTGATCTGAGGCTTTATATCTCACTGCAACTGTTTGCCATTTTAATGAGATGGCTAAACCTTAGGGCAGTTTCTTCTACTTTTGCAATCCTGAGGACCTATTGTTTAAGTTCAACTAGGATTTCATTATTTGCCAGGACTATTTAACTACAGAAATAACTAGAAGAACTCATGCTTCCTAATGTGCTAAAGTTTTGATACTGGGTCAGTTTTAAATAGACTTAAAGCCTTTGTGACAACTCACCCCTCAGTAAGAAGAAAGAGGAAGTACTGGTAACAGCCAGTGAGAACCCTGCCTTGTGAATTCCGTTTTAGCTCTATTAAGCCTTACTAGAGAATCCTGTGGTCACACAGCAGAAAGTTCAATCTGCAATTGTAAACACATGTACCCATTTGTTGGGGGAGGGAATCCTATCTGAAAATAAGCCTCCAAAGAATCTCTTTAAATAAACTATTAATCCTTAAGTGATTCTTTGAAAATAGAAATAAAATCTATGTTGAATTTAAGTGTTTTCATTTTTTCCAGATATATTCTCCATGATAAAATTTTCTTTTCATGAGCATCTTTTTTCCATTTAGTGCTTCAAGGGTTTTGGCACAGGAAGGTCAACCTAACTCCTCTTTTACTGCCCACAGATTGTTCATAAACTCCTTAGGAGACTTCACCTGATGCCCTTCAAGGACAGAGCTACCTCTATGTGCAGTTATGGCACAAAAAGAAAATTATCCACTGCACTGGCCTTGATAGGGAAGCCTTCCATTCTACTGCTGGTAAGGGAATCATTATTTAAAAAGGCTACTCTATAATTAGAACAACATATCTGACAGTGCGTGTTAACATTTCATCATCATCATTGCAGTCAACATTTATTGAGGTCCCACTATGTGTTAGCTATTATACAAAGAACTTTATGTGTTATATCTCAATAAAGGAATTTATATCAGTAAATAATTAGTTACCATAACAATATGCCCTCAAAATGTTTTAACTGAAAGCAATGGCTTAGTGCATTTCAGAGGAAACATTGGCATGGAAATGGTAAGTGAAACAAATTCAGGATACTCAAATAAGTAAGTAAAGTTATGGAACATGGTAGAATTTGATTGCTACCTATTGAAGAAATCATCTCTCTTTTTCTATTAGGAACTCAGCAGGTAAACTCACATTTTCCAGCTTCTACTATGGAGGACAGGCACATTTTAGGACAATGTGTTGTGCTAAAATTTTATTTGCTTGTTATTAAAAAATATGAGTTATCTAGCTTAGGATGTGATGGATACCATACTATTTCATCTGAATTGGGGGGCGGGTAGGGTGGGGAAGAAATGCATTCCACATTTACATTTTTCTTAAGAGCTGGAAAATTTAATTGATCACCTGGAAATATAAATTACTCCTAGTAGTAATGTAATATTCCGCACCCCAAGTCTAACTTTGTGGAAGAGTGTTTATTTCAGAGAAATACACTTGCCTTTATTTTGGAAAATCCCCATCATTCAAGGACCTCCAAACTCATAAAGAGCCTTAACTAAAAGGAATCATAATGCATTTATAAGTCACCACATTATTTCAGGGATTAAGTCATAGAGTGGATCAAATCATTTAAACTGCCAGATAAAATGATGCACAGCCCATCTTTCTATAATACCAGAAGCTTATAATGCATTATATCTCTGCTAATCAATGCTTATAATGGAATTCTATTGTGTAAATGTTCCTTAAATTGAACAAAACAATCCTTAGGCACCTCTGTGAAATAACAGATGTAAAATACTTTAAAATGTTAAAAGTTTTATATAAACATTATGTATTAATGAACCAAACTGAAATATAGACTATGAAAGATACCAAGTTTTCTTCTATATGCATCTACTTAATATGTTATCTTCTTCAAAAATAGGAGCAATGACAATGTATTCTTTGTTCTGCCAAATTAACACTGATTTATTTTTTAAAAATTACTATTTTAATTGACACATAATAATTACAGTGTGATATTTTGATTCCTATATACAATATGTAATGATCAAACCAGAGTAATGAGCTTATCTATCACCTGAAACATGTATCCTTTCCTTGTGTTGGGAACATTCAAAATCCTTTCTTCTAATTATTTGAAAATACACTATAAATTATTGTTAACTATAGTCAACCTACAGTGCTATAGATCACTAAAACTTACTCCTCTTGTCTAGCTGTAATTTTGTATTCATTAACCAATCTCTATCCTCCTTTCCCCACTACCCCTCTAGCCTCCAGTAATCACTATTCTATTCTTTACTTCCATGAGCTCGACTATATCAGCTTCCATATAACCCATTCCTTTCAAATTTAACACTTTTCTGTAAAAGCAAGCCTCTACGTATGTACATATTTTTTGTTACAAGCATATTTTTAAATTTTTACCTAATCTTGACCTATAATTTGTTTTTTTAACCATCTGTCAAAATCTGTTATTGTGTTTAGATTATCCATTGCTACATTTTCTAATTTTATGTCTGAATGATTTTTCATAACATCATTTACTTTGAAAAATAATGTATATCTTTCTACTTGGCAATTTCTGCAAATCTTGTTTTTATTTCCCAAGGAGTGTTAAATTTCAATTAATAACAGAAAACTAAAAAGATACCTCAAACAAATTAACTGAAATATCAAATTATGTTCTTTCTGCTTCACATAGCATATTATCACTCATAGCCACAATTCTGCTATTAGAAGCAGGGTGGTAATCTTGTTGATATGGCTTATATATATGTGGCAAGGTAGAATTAAATGTAAAAACTCTACTTTGCCAGTAATTGAAGTAGAATTTTTTCCCAAAGAAACGTAAGAGATGGAAGTAAAGTAACAGGATGTCAACTTCACGGAGACACTTTTTAAAACAGATTGACAATTTTAAATGATTAATTTTGAGCTTTTCGACAGCAGCAGAAAGAAGCCTATTAAGTATAAAACAAGTCAGTCATGGGACCTCGAAAAGTGACTTCTGTTCTAGGGAAGTGAAATGCAGTAATTCATGTAAAGAACTTCATCAAAATTTAATTAATTTGATAAATTTTTCTTGTAACTTTCTATTAAGGATGAGCCGAGCTCTGGGATGGATCCGAAGTCGAAACGGCACCTCTGGAAGATCATTTCGGAAGAAGTACAGAACAAATGTTCTGTCATCCTCACATCTCACAGGTAAACTGAGTGGAATCTTTAAAGTGAATCCACACAATCTTAGGATGACAGATGGGAAAATGTAATCCTGTATAACATATATATAGACGATGAATGCCCACAATTGTATCAAACTATTTTATATTTATAGTCATAGAAGCAATTCAGGCAGGTTTCATGGTAAGAATACAGTTCCTCTGGTAGGACAGAGTCTAAGGTCTATGCAGTCTTTTTAACATCAAATTTCTTATGACTTATGGCCCTCTAAATTCATCTATGGCTCCCTATTGCCTGTCAAAGTTCAGAATCCTTAGGCTCAACATGTGAGGCCCTCTATTCTCTGGTCTCATCTAAATGCTCAGTCTTTTCCCCTGCATACCCTCTCCTATCAGTCAATCTGAATAATTCCTGGGTCCGCATTCTTCCCATCTCCAGGACCCTTCTCTGGCTGTGTTTTCTACTTGAAATGGTCTTTTTTTTTTTTTTTTTTTTTAAGACAGAGTCTCACTCTGTCACCCAGGCTGTAGTGCAGTGGCACAATATCCACTCACTGCAACCTCCACCTCGCAAGTTTAAGCGATTCTCCTGCCTCAGCCTCCCATGTAGCTGGGACTACAGGCACCCACCACCATGCCTGGATAATATTTATATTTTTAGTAGAGGCGGGGTTTCACCATGTTGGCCAGGCTGGTCTCAAACTCCTGACCTCAAATGATCCACCCACCATGACCTTCCAAAGTGCTGGGATTAAAGGCGTGAGCCACTGTGCCCGGCCTGAAATGGTCTTTTCACAAAGTCTCTCCAAGTTCTAATCTTACCAGTCCTTCCAGACCAGCTCACATGCCTCACCTCCATGAAGCAGACACTTCCAATCAGCTAAGTATAAGAGACACTAAATCATTTGATCTGTGTTTCTCTTATGAGGATAGCCTTGTCTTATAATTTGTATTAAGTTTATATTTGCATTATAATTGTCACATAGTAGAAAAAGTCTTCAATTTGTTTATTATCAAGAAACTTGTTTATATCGTAGCTTTGCCCCAGCACACTGGAGCCAATCATTTAATTTCCATTAACTGTTGTATGAGGTGGACAGGGTAATACCTAAAATTACCTCCAATTATAATAGATAATGAAATTAGAGACTGTATAATCAAGTACAAGCTAACTATTTATAAATCCAAAAATAGGAAAGCCAACAGAATATGAGGTATGAGGAATAATGAAAAAAGCTTAGTATTATTTTGAAAACATTTCTGAGAAAGCGTAGGTCTTGAATCAAAGCTTGAAAGAAATATTAGGTGTGATGGAGGGGGCATTCCAGGTGAGAGAGAGATGGCCTTGAGTTTTAGAAGAAACAGTAATAAACCTTATCTGAAGACATTTAATTTATATTTTAAAAGATTGTTTTTTGTTCTCCTTTAAGAAAACTAAAAACTAAAAGAGAATCAAGAAACTAGGCCAGGCACGGTGGCTCATGCCTGTAATCCTAGCACCTTGGAGGGCCAAGGCAGGAGGACTGCTTGACCCCAGGAGTTCAAGACTGGCCTGGGCAACATGGCGAGACCCCCATCTCTACAAAAACATTAAAAATTAAAATTAAAATATTAGCCAGATGTGGTGGTGCATGTCTGTCATCCCAGCTACTCAGGAGGCTGAAACAGGAGGATCATTGGAGCAAAGGAGGTCAAGGCTACAGTGAGCCATGTTCAAGCTACTGCACTCCAGCATGGGCAAGAGTAAGACTCTATCTCAAAAAATAAAGAAAAGAAAGGAACTAAAATAGTATTTCCAAGTGCCATAATGAAACAATTATGTTTATGTTCATGAACTTCAACCCAAGTTTTCTGTGCCCTGAATGCTAATATGACCCTTCTCTGTCGTTTAGTATGGAAGAATGTGAAGCTCTCTGTACCAGGCTTGCCATTATGGTGAATGGAAGGTTCCAATGTATTGGATCTTTGCAGCACATAAAGAGCAGGTGACGGACAAATGCCATTGTTTAACAGATGGTGTTAGGTCATCAATCTAATGGTGCTCTACTCAGGTTCAAGGATTATCTCAGCAGCCTGAGTAGTAAAACTAAATCTTTGGAAGCTAGTCATTGACTCACCTTAAATCTCAATTATTTTATTGGGGATTTGATGAATTTTTACTTAAATATTTTAGTTAACTCAAAAATTTATTTAATGCATAAGTTTAACTCATAAATGTATTTTAGTTAACTCATAAATTTAGAAGGCCAAAGCTGAAAAAATAAATAAAAGATAATTCACAACCAAAATACTCTCAGGTGGAAGTTCTAGCATTTACCCAATAATAAATTAGATCTTGACAAGTAAATGAAGGCATAGATTATATCTAGCCTGTTCATTTGCCATTTGCACAGGCTTTCAGTAAGCTGCTTAACATTCGTACCACATTCAACACCTTTTAATCAAGAATACATTGTAGAAATGAGCATAAATATTACTATCAGATTTAACTAGTTGATATACACCAGAGTGTACATGCATTTATATATATCTGTGTCAATCTCCAAACTTCAGAATATTTTATACTTTTCTCTATAACAAGTTGACTTTGTTGCAAGATAGTATTAACCAAAACAAGGAATGAAAGAGGCATTATGTTGCTCTTACAGTCTGTTGTGACTTCTTTACAAACTCTATTCTTGGTGCAGTTAGCTAGCACATTGATTTAATAGTTATTTTTAAAACCCCAATAACTCTAATTTTTACTGTTGACACCAAATCTCCAGTGACCTGCTTCTCAAGACCTTGCTTTCTTTAAATTAAAAAGTATCTAACTGCAGAAATTGACATCCATTGCCAATTCATGAATGTCACAGAAAGCCAAGATTTTATGTTTTCTTTTTAACACAATTTTTGCCCAAAGACTCTGATTTTATATAGAGATAGAAAAAAATAAAAAATCATAGGAGTGCACTATTTCCAGTTTGCAACATGCCCTGAACTTTTATGGCAAAATGACAGTCTTTATATAAAGAAAAGGGGCTGTAATGGTTGGCTTGGGTCCTGTTTCATTATCTAGAATTCCAGGGGAGCTATTTCAGCAAAATATAACTCATATCATATTTCGTACTTTTTCTTTCTAGGTTTGGACGAGGATTTACTGTCAAGGTTCACTTGAAGAATACCAAAGTGAGCATGGAGACTCTCACAAAGTTCATGCAGCTACACTTTCCAAAAACATATTTAAAAGTAAGTGATTGATGGCTGGGTGCAGCGGCTCATACCTGTAATCCCAGCACTTTGGAAGGCCAAGGTGGGCGATCACTTCAGGTCAGGAGTTTCAGACCAGCTTGGCCAACATGGTGAAACCCCATGTCTACAAACAATACAAAAATTAGCTGGGCGTGTGGTGGCACATGCCTGTAATCCCAGCTACTCAGAAGGCTGAGGCAGGAGAATTGCTTTAACCTGGGAGGCAGAGGTTGCAGTGGGCTGAGATCATGCCACTGTACTCCAGCCTGGGTAACAGAGCGAGACTCTGTCTCAAAAGAAAAAAAAACAAAAACAAAAACGATGTAAGTGATTGTCTTGCTTTTTGATCTTGACTAATTTTGATAGTAATAATCTAATATCATAGCAATGTTTGCGATTTCCAAGTGATTACAGCTTTACTATTAATCTTAATATATTAGTTCAAGATGCATAAGATATGCCAAAGCATACTTAGTATGAAAAAATAGTATCTTCAATTAATTATATATTTTTGTAGCTAAAGTTAACATAGTCCTTTCACATATATGTATTTTTGTTTCTTCTTCACAAAGGATTTATGATCATATTGTATTCGTTTTCAAGTTATATACCTTGCTAGTCTACTCATTATATACATTAGGGAACTGAGGTATGACAGGTATTATATGACCAAGGGCATTTCTTCTTAGGAAAAAAAAAACAAACTACAGAATTCCAGAATGATGATCTTCTTTGACCCCCTCATTTGAAAGATAAGCCCACAAAAGTTGGAGCAGGACTGGGTAGAAATCAAGTTCTGGACTAGATGAAATATTGTATAATTGATTTCATCTCACATATGCATAGGCGTGGGACTGACACACAAGGATATACGTATAGATACCTAACACAGCGCATAATTAAAATAAATGTACTTGACAGGAAAAGTTATCATTATCACATCTTTGATATATAGGCAATTTGTAGAAGATGATGATGGGAAATGATTGTTTTTGAAAGGAAACTAGATGTGAAAGGAAATCAGATATGGACTGATAAAAATAAATTGGGAAGACCAGTTGTGCCCATGTGATTCTCAGCAAGAAATTTAAAGTCTCTGAGCCTCATTTTTCTCATTTGTAAATAGGAATACAGGAGTGCCCCTGTATCCATGGGTGATACAGTATTTCAAGACTTCCAGTGGATGCCTGAAACTATAGACAGTACGAAATCTGGTACACACTATGCTTTTTCTTACATAGAAACAGGCAGGTAGCTTATACAACATAGATACACTGGACCAAGGAATGATTCACGTGCCAAATGGAGTAGTGCAAAATTAGATCACACTACTCAGAAAGGCATGCAATTTAAAACTTATGACTTATTTTTGTGTTTTTCCATTTAATAATTTTGAAACTTGGTTGATAACAGGTAACTGAAATAAGGGAGTACTACTATAATAACATTTACTTCACAAAACTGATGTGAGAAGTAAATGATAAAGTATACACAAAGATACTCCATAAATTATAATGCACAATGTGAAGTGATTTTGGAGAAAATAAACTGCATTTTAAAAAGAATTATTTTATCGTCATAAAACCTCTGCCTTAAAAAGGATTTTTGTAAGACACAGGGTTTCGCTCTGTTGCCCAGGCTAGAGTGCAGTAGCATGATCATAGCTCACTGCAGCCTTGAATTCCTGGGCTCAAGGAATCCTTTTGCCTCTGCCTCTCCAGAACTAAGCATATAGGCATGTGCCACCATGCCCCACTAAGTTTTGTATTTTCTGTAGAGACAGAATCTCACTGTGTTGCCTAGACTGATCTTGAACTCCTGACCTCAAGCAATTTTTCTGCCTTGGCCTCCCAAAGCACTGGGATTACAGGTGTGACTCACCGCACTTGGCCTAGCTTTCATGATTCTTATCAAAGCTTTTTTCTATGATCTAAATTTAAATCAAATTTAAAAGTAAAGTGACATCTTTCTTGCACAAATTGTATTGGTAGTAATGCTTTTTCTTTTAGTGGATTTCTATGTTGAAATCTGTGTTGTTTCACTGAGTGGTGAAATTACATTCTCCCTGGTCTGTTCCTCATTGGGATCAGGGCTATACAAGGCAAACGCAATGATAATAAAAAGTCTGATTTGTCCCTAAGCAGACCATTCTTTACAAATCTGTGGTGGTTTCTAGATGTCTAGAAAGAAAATAGCCAAAACAACAATATGAGAGCAAAGGTAGGCAAGATGGCCCAATTGTAGTAACAGATATAATGCAACTACATGTGGATGGGAGATGCCAAGCAATGCACAAGAGGGAGGAGAAGGGTCTTAAAGCCAGACTGCCCATGTGATTCCCAGTAAGACATTCCCATCAAGATTGAAATACATGGTCTTGATCTGATTCACTGGGGTCATAGGGGTAGATTCTGGAATAAGAAAATGTCCTGATCCAACTAGTATTAGCCAAGATTATCGCAGCTGCTTCATGCCAGGAAGTAAGTGTACAGAGTTTCTAGGATTCTGAAGAGGCTGTTGCAGTAACTAAGATGTGGAGTAATGAGCATCAAGTTAGTAATATTGGTGGTGCAAATAGACATGAAAGGTTACATTTGATAGGTATTTTAAAGGAAAAATAAATAAGATCTGGTAACTGATTAAATATCCAGAAAAGCAAATTGTTAAAGATACCCCAAGGCACTAAGAATGGATTATACTAAGTAGATGGTGATGCTAGTGACCAAAATACAGAAATTGAAAAGAATTTTAGGGTGAATTGGGAAAAGGATGAGCTGTCATTTGAAGGAGGTTCAATGCTTTTGAAGTCTACTGTCTTTAGCCAATATAAATGGAACTGCTAATTTTTAGCCTTTTAGAACAATTCTAACACAAAAATGAAATGTCTTAAAATTGAGCACTGAGAAAGCGTATGTGAGCTGTGTAATGTGACATGTGAAATACCATTCCACAGATTCTTTCCCAAGCAAGATTGTAATGACTTTATAACGCCACATGAATAAATGCTATGGAGTTTTCATTAACTTTTAAATTTGTTTTCTCTTTGACACTCACAAAACTTTCATCTCATCTTTGCAAGCTGTTAGTTTCAATATATACTCATTATTTATACTGTAGCATCATTTTCAGTGGAATAAATGTCAATATTTTCCTGAACTCCTGGTATAGTTATGTCTAGCCATGTCAATATTACCAGACATTGCAAAATAAATTTTTTTCCTTTGGTTCCCATAGGATCAGCACCTCAGCATGCTCGAGTATCATGTACCAGTCACAGCAGGAGGAGTTGCAAACATTTTTGATCTACTAGAAACCAACAAGACTGCTTTAAATATTACAAATTTCTTAGTGAGTCAGACTACTCTGGAAGAGGTAAGATAGATACATACCACAATCGATGTGCACAATGTCACATATTAATATTATGATGCATTCTGGTTATTTCTTTTTAATAACATTCAATTTGTTTTTAATTAAATTAATATTTAATCTTGCACCTGAAAAATTTAGGAAAGAACCTAATTAATTTCTAACTTAATTTGGGGATATTAAAAAAAAAGATGTGAAAGACATTAACTTTTCCATTTGATAAGACATCTGTATCTATAAAGTTATATGTATACATAAAGCAAAAAAATAAAACCAAAACCCCACTATTTTCACATATATAACAAAGAGCTGTTAACACTTTCCTTCCTTCTTCCATGGTAGGTTTCATAAAGAACATTTCAATTGATTGGCTTCCTGGATTAGAGTTGGATAGGGTAATTAGAATTTGGTGCCAGACCTTTAGATCTGTTAAATTCAGGCAATTAAAGTGGTAAATGCAGAGTCCTTTCCATTCACTTACATCATCTGTCTTAATTACATTTGCATTCAATAACTAGAGACTTATTAGGTCATCCTTTATCACCTTTGTACTGTCTTAATTTTGCACAGCTCAACCCACCTGACATATAGTAAGTTTAATTATATCTGTCATTGGACTAGTCTGAAAATAAGGCCGTTAGGGGTCAGTATATGGTGCTGCATTTGATGTGCAACTTTTCTTGTGGAACTTTAGGCATTTTAATGGGGGGTTTAGACAATCCTGACTTTGCCGAAAATGAAGACATAGTCTTTGACTTATGACCAACAACCAGCACAGTGGCAAAAAATAGACTCTTGATAGTTTTTGGATGAAACTATGACTAATAGTTTTAATGACTTTAAACAAAGTGAAAAGATCTGCCTGTTAAGTAATTGGCTTACTGAACATAGTGTTAACATGGGCTTTCTATACACATTTTATCTTAGTGCATTAAGTCTTGAAACTAGTGAAATTCCTCTCAACATTTCTACATAATTATTCAATAAGGGCATAGGACTGGGCTCCTTGTTTATCATAGGAGCCATATCTATCTCACAGAGATATCGATGTAGATCATATGAATGCAGAAATGTGGCTACAGAAATAGTCAACTATGGCTTCAGATTGACATTATGATTATAAGTAAAGTCACAGTCATAAATTCAGTCATAGACATAGGTGCTGTTTTCAAACTCCAGGTAATTTGATTTTCTGAAAGGACTCCTAGTGCAAGCGTGTATATATGTGTAGGCAGGCCCCTATAAAATCTAGTTTTATAAAGCTAGGATTTGGATTTTATAAGGTCCTGCCCACACAGACATATACACACTTGAACTAGGAGAGAGGATAGAGAGAGGAGAGAGAGTAGACGGGGGAGAGAAAGAGAGAGAGTAAAGAGTAGAGGGGGAGAGAGGAAGGAAGGGAGGGAAGGAAAGAATGCATTATTAACTTCATTTTTTCCTTTGGCTTAGCAGGCACTAATGGCTTTATTTTCCCTGAAAAATCAGGTTTTCATCAACTTTGCCAAAGACCAAAAGTCCTATGAAACTGCTGATACCAGCAGCCAAGGTTCCACTATAAGTGTTGACTCACCAGATGACCAGATGGAGTCTTAACACTTCCAGCAAACTCAGCCACAGCATATGACCAATGGCTTCATTTTGAAGAAAAGCCACAGAAGATACACTTCCACAAGATATCTTCATTTTAAAGTATGATAATGTATGGAAAGTTACAATTGTGTAAGACTAACAAGTAATTATAAAAGGAAATGTTTTCTTCTAAGGTCAGTGAGTGCTGTTGCTACTGACACGAATTCCTGTATACTCAACACTGTGAGCATGCTAATGTATATGCTGTTAATTCTTATGCAAAACTGAAGCCACCTCAAGATGACTATCTTAATTTATTACTTTCAATAAAAAGACAGCTTAAAAGGCATGGATATTAGTAGTTGAAAAATAAGAGTGGAGAAGAAAAGTCAGGTGGTTTCTGGCAGGTACCACCCGGCAAACAAACAAAATAATTTATAGCCTGAAACTAAAAGAATGAACATCATCATGAATACATGACTCTGCTGTGATGTGTAAACTGCTAAGGGCCAAAGGAACATTTGCAGAGCAGTGGGCACAATGTTTACAATGTATGTGTATGTCACTTTCAGCACCTGTGAATGTATGGGGATGTACTAAACCTGAAAAAGTGTCTTTCCACAAGGATGCAATAGAGAAGGCAGTTTACCCTGGTGGTAAATGGAACCTAGATTCACTCCTGCCATGCCTTGCCAATAGTAAGCTGCAGGGTGGGGCAAGAAGTCACTTGCTCTGTGGGGGGAGGAGAGGGGAATGGGTATGTCAGCTGGGTAGCTACAAACCCTGAAAAGAGAATCTATGTACTGCTGGCAGACAACATTTTTTAAAGTTCTTTCAGAAACCCTCGTATTTTGGGTTTCTCCTCAGGAAACATTCCTGTGGAGGGAAAATGAATATGAAGATAATTTTCAGCTCATTATCTCGCTGACCCAGAATTGTGTGTATGGCTACAGACTTCTTCTTCTTTTTTTTTTTTTTTTTTTTGAGACAGAGTCTTGCTCTGTTGCCCAGGCTGGAGTGCAGTGGTACCATCTCGGCTCACTGCAACCTCTGCCTCCCAGGTTCAAGTGATTCTTCTGCCTCAGCCTCTCGAGTAGCTGGGAATACAAGCATGTGCCACCACACCCAGCTCACTTTTGTATTTAGAAGAGATGGGGTTTCACCATGTTGGCCAGACTGGTCTCGATCTCCTGACCTCGTGATCTTCCCGCCTCAGCCTCCCAAAGTGCTGGGATTACAGGTGTGAGCCACTGTACCTGGCCTAGGATAGACTTCTTAATAATGTCAAGTGGCATGGCCCTGGGGAAAGGTGCTTTATGTACCGTGTATGTGTCTGTGTGTGTGTGTGTGTGTGCACACATGTGGCTGTATGTGTGGGTGTGTGTGTATACAAGCTTGTCAGCTTTTGCATGACTGTTTGTTTGTTTCGAAAACCAATAAACTCAAAGTTTAGAAAAACTCATTCATGTTGTTATTTCATTTGTTAGGGAAGACACAGGAACCTAAAAATGAGTCATGTGGCCCAGAAAGTTTCACTTGATCTGGCCCCTGTTGGCCTCTCCACCCTCACCCCATCTTTCTCTTTGGCCCTTTGGGATCTGGCCATGCTGCCGCTTCCCAGTTTTTCCAGTGCTCCACAGTCCTTCCCATCTCCAGACCTTTGCACATGCTGTTCTGCTGGGAATGCTCTTCCCCCTACACTTTTTACCTGGCTAACAGTCTTCAGAAACCTCATATTTTCTCAGAGAAGCCAGATTGCCCAGCTTTCTCATTTTAAATCTGGTCCACTGTTCTAATAATACTATATATTTTGTTGTTCCTCCCAACCTCCTACTTTTCTGTCAGAGCATGCATCACCATTTGTAATACATCCAGACTGACTAACTATATATATATATATATATTAACAGATGGCAACACAATATCTTTCAGGATGGAAAATGTCTTTGCTGAATATAATATGTAGATATGCCTTTTGGAGTAGAAGGTATAACTCTGAGAGCGTGGGTATCTCCAGGAGCCCAACTGACAAAATAGATAGCTAAGCTCCATGAAAGCATAAAAGGAATTTGCTTGCTGTTCGTTGTCTTTGTTGTGGTTGGCTGGTTGTTTGCTTGTTTCTGAGCAATGGTAGGAAAGGAAGAAAAAGAAAAGGAGAGAAGGAGTTAATTTTAGTAACTCCAGATGGATTAAAGACTTAAAAATAAGACCTAACACCATAAAAACCCTAGAAGAGAATCTAGGCAAAACTATTCAGGACATAGGTATAGGCAAGGACTTCATGACCAAAACACCAAAAGCATCGGCAACAAAACC
>CAUYLG010073691.1:0-42163 GCA_963573385.1 Cacajao melanocephalus | reverse complement strand
ATCATTACCCATTTAGGTATAAATCTGTATTTTTAGCCTTTTCCCTTCAATGAGTATGTGTTATATATAAAAGACAGAAAATAAAGTATAAATCAAGAACTTAAATTTTATATAATTTATTTCTACAGTGAAAAGAAGATTGACACCTTGCCATGAGTGAACTCTTTTGTTTTATAGGGAAAAAGTATATTTTGCTTTTTACCTGTTTTTTTTTCAAATAAAATATTTCTAGAGCAGCAATCATTGCAGTTATCCTATAGATACATATCCTATTGATGTGTTTTTAGAAAATGCACTAATAGAAATGGAAGTGCAATATAGGGCAAAACAGATAATTAGTGAAAGACTCACAGGCAAAATGTGTTATATATGATCTTGAGAACTAAGGCAAAATAAAAACATTGGAAGTAGTATATCCATTAATGTAACACCTAAATTTGCTATTACTCCATTGTTTGTATTTTGAACTATTTTCATTTGGCATAAGTATAACCTATAAAATGCATGTCTGCCCTTCTTTCCGAGAGGGAAGGTGTTTGAATGGTAAAACCCTTATGTGGTTGAACTTTTCCATTTCTTTCTCTATGCCTTCACTTGAGCAGGTGGATATTACCTGAGGAAGAAGATGACACAAATGGACTGATTGACTTGACTCGAAATTCATGATTACAATGTTCAAATGGGCACTGCTATAGTTTGAAAAATGTTTCTCCAAATTCATGTTGAAATCTTCACACCTGAGTGTATTAGGAGGTAGGTTTTTTGAGAGGTGATTTGGTTGTCAGGATGAAGCCCTCATGAATGGGATTAGTACCCTTACCCAAGAGGCTCAAGAGACCCCTGTCCTTTCTACCATGTGACATCACAGTGAGAAGACAGCCGTTAATGAGGAATCGGGCCCTCACTAAACAACAGATCTTTTGGCGCCTTGATTTCGGGCTTTCCAGCCTCCAGAACTGGGAGAAATAAATGTCTGTTGTTTTTATAAGCCTCCTAGTTTATGGTGTTTGGGTATAGCAGTCCAAATGAGCTAAGACAGACACTCAATATTGCTTTGTAATTCTACTCTGTTTCTTTGGCACACTTACCTTTCCATGTTTCCAGAGGACTTTTTCATCCACATTCTCAGTTAATATCCTTCATAATTCATCAAGGTTAGAAACTATTATATTAATCTTCCTCATTTTCCTATTCTCAAACATCACACCCATCTCCTCTCCTCCCTCATTTTGCACTTGAGATGTTATCTCTCTTTCTATGACAGGATATTCCCTTTATGCTCGGGCTTGCATTTCTCATCTTCTTATTAGAGTCTTCTGTCTTTGGATTATCCCTTCATTTTACGTCAGCAACAACTGGCCTCTCTAGGAGTATTCTCAATGTCATACATAATGTTGTAATGTTCATAATATTTTTTAAAACTCTCTACCTCTCAGATCCTAACACCTCCATTTCTCTGCTTCCTTTCCTGGTTTAGACATGCTTTCATCTACTTCCTCATTTCTCATTCTGTCATTAAAGTATCCCAGTATAGTGTGTCTCTCACCACTACACTGAAACTTACCTGATAAGCTTTTCATCAGTGCTATATGTTGTCAGATCCAGCAGATTATTCTGTGTCTCTGTTTATTGAACTCTCAGTGTCATTCCACACATTTCTGTTTGAAATTCTATCCTTTCCAGGCTTCCATGGCACCACTTTCTCCTGATTTTCCTCCCATTTCATTAGTCCAGCCCCCTTTTGACCTGCTTCCCTGGCTCTTTTGCCTCTATATGACTTCTAAAAGTTGGTATACTTTAGGGCTTGATCCTGGATGCCTTTTTTTTTAATCCTTCCTTTAGGGATTTATTACTTCAGCCCATTCTATCCAGAATAATATTAAAACTTAAATGTCTTTAGATATATCCATATGATGGAGAACAGCAGTGAGAAAAGGAATGGTTTTCAAATATGTAATGTTGAGAAAGAAAATCAGAATAATGTAATACTTCTATAGAATTTTTAACAAAGTGTAAAATGATATAGTATTCATAGATATACATATGCTAAATGTGTAAGGAAAATATAGGAAATGAGTAAAACAATTTAAGATTCTGGAGAGGGAAACATAGGATATGTTGAAGTTACTGATAATGTTTTATTCTTATGCTACGTTGTTAGTACTGTTTATTCTTTAAATTTTTTCATATATGTTACGTAAACTTTTGTTTGTATATTTTACAATTTAAAAAAATAGTTTAGAAATTTGCTTGGCACAGGGCCTGGGCTAAAGTTAGAACTCAATGTATGATAGCTATTTTTTTTTCATTAGTCTTATTATTAAACACATTTCTTAAGTACCTAGTAGGTACTAGGCTCTGTGATAAGCATCAGAGTTTAAATAAAAATATAGCGAAATCATGTGTTTCCCATTGAGGAATTCCGAGTCTTGCACAGAGATAGTTACATGTATTATAAATAAACATAATGCAATTTGGTAGAGTGCTTGTGCATGTTGGTAAGAAAAAACAATGAACTAACATCCTTTATAATTCAACCAGATATCCTTGGTATATAAGAGGTTGAGAGCACAGAAAACAGTTTCAAACCACAACTATACATTGGTTCAGTCTGAGATTATCATAATGATTGGGTTCTATTAACTATCTATTTGGTTAAGATGTAAAGTTATATAATAGCATGGTGAGAGCAAAAATGGTGGATTAAGGAATTTTAAAATTTTGTGCCTTCATAAAGGTAGCAATAAAACTGGCCTTCAAAAAATGGTCAAACTCAACTTTTTCAGTACTCTAGAAACTAATCAAAAACTCATAGTAACCTGAGTTACTTTAAAAAAAATGCCAAATGTTAGTAAGAACAATAGGCATTTTGGCGCTTTAACTTATGCCAGTTCCATACCTTGCTCCCTAGTTCAGCAATAGTCTTGAAAAGAACATGCCACATTTATGGTATGGGAAAAGTAGAATGGACCATATTTGGAGATAGTCCTTATTTGAGCCATCTGATAACTCCCAGGAAAACCAATTCACAATTTATCTTGCCTATTATGGAACTGACCCTCTACTGGGGTGGGGATGGGAAATTTATTTAAAATATTTACCTGCCACTGCTACATGAAGCAATAGGTAACAGCTGGGGCAAACAATAAACTAAGCAGAAAGCTTTGGAAGAAAGGTTGGGAATGAGATGATCATAAGGACTTCGAAAAACTCTGACATATTTTCTGGGAATCTAGAAGGCTCTGTGCATGTTTAGGATTGTGTGCATGCTCACAAACAACCAGAGACCCTAATCTCTCACCTCTGCCTGACTTTGAGGATCTGAGCAAGCAGGGAATGTAGGCAAAAGAAAAGTTAGAAGCTGCCTGGCTGAGTGTTCAAGACATGTTCCAACAGGCACACAGAGCCCTTCAGCAAAGACTGAGCAATTTCTTGGTTTTAGGCATTTAAGGAAATCTTCATCCAATCATTACTTAACAATTAAGCTAATGAATCAGACATATAAGTGGTCACACATGACAATACAGATTTTATAGAATGAGTTCATGAAAGTCACTAAAATATAATCACAGCTGTAAAAGGTAGCAACAACAAATTGAGTGAGGCAAGAGAATCTGATTTCCAACAGATAGCCTAGATACTGAACTTACTAGGCAAAGATTTTAACATTTTAAATATGCTCAAGGATTTAAGGAAACCAAATCTGAAGAACTAAAGTATGAGAAGAGTGTCTCACCAAATACGGAATATAATAAAGAGATACAATTATAAAAAGGAAGATTTTATTAATTTATAATTTTTAAAGTTATAATTTAAAGTTACATTTTATAAAAATTAGGAAAAGAAGCTTATTTGGATAGGAGAATTACAGGACACAAACAATTCACTATTGGGGATAAAAACAGTTTCGAGTAGTCAGAAGAAAAATCTCAGAAACCTTGAAAGTAGGTCAATTGAGATGTTCCAGTTTGAGGAAAAGAAAAAAAAAATGAATGAATGAAAATAGCCTCAGAGACCGGTGGAGCATCATCAACAATATACAATGGGAGTCTCAGAGAAAAAAAAGAAAGGATCTGAAAGAATATTTGAAGAAATATTGTCAGGATACTGGAAATTTGGTGTAACACATTACACATTCAGGAAGTTCACTGAGCTCCAAGTTGGATAAACTAAAAATATTTACACTGGGACACAACACAGTCAAACTGTTGTAAGCCAAAGGCTAAGAGGGAATCTTAAAAACACCAAGAGAGATGTAACTCATAATGTACAAGTGATCCTCCATAAGATGAATACCTAATTTCTCATCAGAAACTGTAGAAACCAAAAGGCATTACATGGTATATTCAAAGTGCTGGAAGAAAAAAAACTTAGCACAGAATTCTGTATTTGGCAAAACTGTCTGTGAAAATATAGGAGAAATTAAGACATTCCCAGATGTACAAAAGCTGAGAATTCATTGCTGGCAGACCTGCCATAAGTGAGTGCTCAACAGAGTACTTGGAGCTGAATAAAAGGACACTAGACAGAAAAAAAAAAAAAAAAAAAAATCTGCAAAAGACAAGTATAGCAAGGAAATCAAATAGAAACTATTAAATCAGCTAGATCTAATAGACATCAATGGAACACTTCACCCAACAACAGGATACATATTCCTCTCAAGTGCACACGGAACACTCTCCAAGATAGACCATATGTTAGGCCATAAGCCTCAATACATTTTAAAAGATTGAAATTATACAGTATGTTTTCAACCACAATGACATGAAATTGTAAATTAATAACAAAAGGAAATGTTTTTAATATACAAATATGTGGAAATTAAACAACACACACTCAGTGGGCCAAGGAAGAAATCACAAAGGAAACTAGAAAGTACTTTGAGATGAAAGTTTGTAATGAAACACCGTAACAAATCTTATGAAATGCAGCAAAAATAGTTCTGAGGGAAATTTATAGCCTACATTAAAGAGAAAGAAATAAATTAGTAACCTAATCAATAACCTTAAGAAACAGAAGAGCAAACTAAACCTAATGCAAGAAAGAAGGAAATAATGAAGATTATAACAGAGACAAATAAAACAGAGACTAGAAACAATGATATAGAAGATTAACAAAACCAAAATTTAATTCTTTGAAAGGATAGAAACATTGACTAATCTTTAGCTGACTGAACAATAAAAAAGAAAGAAAACACTCAAATTACTGAAGTGTGAAAGAGGGGACATTACTACTGAACTTACAGAAAAAAAGGTTAACATAATTATATTAATAATAATATGCAAATAAGTGAAAGTGGACAAATATCTAGAAAAACACAAAGTACCAAAATCAACTCAAGGAGAAATATAAAATCTGAATAGACCTATGGCAACAAGATGGATTCAGTAACCAAAAAACTCCCAACAACAACAAAGCCCAGTGAATTGCTTCACTGGTGAATTCAGTAGTGGTTTCATACGTGAATTCTACTAGATGTCATTACTGGTGAAATCTACTAGACATTCAAAAAGGAATTAATACTAACTCTAATCAAATTTTTCCCAAAAAAGAGGAGGAAACACACCCTAATGTGTTTATTCTGTGAGGCTAATATTTGTTAATTGGTACAACAAAGGCAGGCAAGACATCACAAGAAAACTACAATCCAATATCCCTTATGAATATCTATGCAAAATTCTCAACAATGTACTAGCAAACAGAATCCAGCAATATTTTAAAACATTCTATGCTACAACCAAGTGAATTTGTCTCAGGAATGTAAGGTCAATTGAATATATGAAAGGCAATTAATGTACTACATCATATTAATAAAAACAAAACAAAATGTATGATCACCTCAATGATTGTAGAAAAAGTATTTGATAAAATCCAGCACCAGCTAGGCATAGTGACTCATGCCGCCCAGGTTGAGTCTGCAGTGAGCTATGATTATGCCACTACACTCCAACCCAGGTGACAGAGTGAGACTTAAAAGAAAGAAACACCCTTTTATCATTAAAAAACAAACAAAAAAACTAATAAAAGGGAACTTCCTCAAACTGATGAAAGGAATCTATGAATAAACCCACAGCTAACATTATACTTTCTAGTGAAAGATTGAAAGCTTTCTTCCCGAGATCATGAACAAGATATGGATGCTCAACAGTTCTATTCCACCTTGTACTTGATATTATAGCTATAGCAATTAGCTGAGAAAAAGAAACAAAAGACACTTAGATTGAAAAGAATGAATTAAAACTATGTTGATTTGTAGATGACATGGTTATATATATACATATATATGTATTTATGTATATATACATATACACAAAATATCAAAAAATATATATAATATCCTAAAGAATGTTTTTAAAAAGCCCTAAAACTATTAGAACTAATAAGCTTAGCAACATTGTAGGATACAAGTTCACTGTGCAAATATCTGTTGTATACACTAGCAGAGAACAATCTGAGCATTAAGAAAATTTCATTTATAGTAACACCAAAAAGAATAAAACACTTAGGAATAAACCACAGAAGTGAAATATTTATCCACTGGAAGCTACAAAATGCTGTTGAAAGAAATTAAAGATGACCTAAATAAATAGAAAGGCATCCTATGTTCATTGATCAGAAGACTTATTACCATGACAATATCCCCCCAAACTGATCTACAGATTAAGTGCAATTCCTATCAAAATTTCATCTGCCTGGTTTTTTTTTTAAGAAATGGGCAAGCTGATTCTAGAACTTATTTGGATATACAGAGGACTGTAAATAGCCAATCCAACTTGAAACTTCCCAATATCAAAACTTATTACAATGCTCTAGTTATCAAAATAGTGTGGTACTGACATAAGAAGAGACATATAGTTCAATGGAATAAAATTTAAGAGTCCAGAAATAAACCTATACATCTATGCTCAATTGATTTTTTTTAACAAGGCTTCCAAGACCATTCAATGGGAGAAAGAATTTTCTTTTTAAAAAATGGGGCTGTGACAACTGGAAATCTATCCTTATGTCATATATAAAAATTAACTAAAAATAGATTAAAGATCTGAATATAAGAGCTAAAGCTATAAATCTCTCAGAAGGAAATGTAGATTGTCTTATGTTAGGTAACAGTTTCTTAACTATGACACCAAAAGTGCAAGCATGCAAAGAAAAAATAAATTGGTTTTTATTAAAATTTTAAAATTTATGCATTAAAGGACTCTATCAAGAAAGTAAAAAGACAACCCACAAGTTTACACAAAACTTTTATGTGAGTATTCCTAGCAGCATTTACAATAACTGAAAAGTAGAAACAACCCAAATATCCATCAGCTAATGAATGGATAAACAACATGTGATATATCCATACAATGAAATATTACTCATTTATAAAAAAGAACAAACTACTGATACACACTACAACATGGATCAATCTTGAAAACATTATTCCAATTAGAAGCCAAACACAAAAGGCTATGTATAATTTGACTCCATTTTAATGAAATCTCCAGAATAGGCAAATCCACAGAGACATAAAGTAGATTAGCAGTTTCCAGGGGATAGGGAGAGGAACTGATCTGGAAGAGACTGCTAACAGGTACTCTGGGGTGATAGAAATGTCCTGGAATTACAGTGATGATGGTTGCACAGTGTTGAATATACTAAAAGCCACTGAATTGTGCTCTTTTTAAAATGGTATATTTTATGTTATATGAATTTTTTTTCTCAAAGTAAATTACAAGTATAATGGAATTAAAACAGGCCAGTTTGCATGTCTTAATTGTGATCTTATTGTGGTTTTGTGATCTGATGTCCTCTTTTGAAAACCAAACATTGAGGGATTTTTTCCTTGAACCAGGCAATAGTACTGATACATAATTCTCCAGTCTTGGAATATTTATCAGTTTTTTAGTACACTATGGACTTTAAATATATAAGTAAAATGCAGAGTCATATGATAATATTGAATATTTGCAGCAGGTCAGTTAATTTTTCCTAATTTAGTTAAATACGCTGTTTAGATAATATTATAAATAGATAGGCCTACATAATGGTTACTTTGGGGCTGTAATTGTTTTAAGCACAATTACCTATCATCTTGAAATTGCATACTTCAGCTCTGAGAGAATGTGCTTTGGAAGGTAGATAATATAATTATGTATTTTTGCAGGTCCAAATATGAAATTACTATAAACTAGCTGAGAAATGAATATAATATTAAAAATTATATTCATAACAGCATATTAGTCTATCAAATCCAACTAATCTTAATGTCAATGAACATTAAAAATAAAACTTTCTTAGCACTAACAATTTAATAAATAAAAATAAATGGTACTAAGCTTACAAAAATTAGCTGAATTGGGGAAATTGTTGATAGGGCCAAAAGTATTCATATGATATATTTGCTTGCTTTGAGGGGACATAGCATTTTTTGGCAATGTTACATTATTGTGAATTTAACAGTAGAAGTTGAAACCAGTCTAGGAATTCAAAGTTGATAACTTTGCTATCAGGAAATTAATTTACTTAAATATGTTCTTTGTTTCTATCAATGTCAGCATCTGAAATTCCACTGGAGAAACATTAGCTTTGGCCTACTAAAAGCAAAATGACAAGAAGCAAGAGTGCAAGCCAGCATCAAAAGTTGGGTCTCCTGTGTTGAGATGCCATGAGTCTTTCTGGGGCTATCATCTATATAAGCCTAATTTTTGGGATTCAGGCAAGAGCTGGCCACTGTCATGCTAGCTGCACCTTCAGTACAGTGGAAGGTAAAATGATAATGATGATTGAACTGAGGTAGAAAAATGCATTTACCTGAGAAACTAAGTCTTAGAAAGGACACCAAAGATTTGATTAGTATTCTACATAGTTGCCATACATATTTAATTGCAGACTAGGAATCTTTCTTGCTTAAAACTATTAGATTCTTTCACAAAGATATAAACAAAGTAAGCATTAAAAAGCCAAAAAGGTACTGCTAAAAAAGAAAATAAACAACAAAAACAGAGACAACATCTCAATGTACCCTGCCTTTATTCTAAATCTTACAAAAAATAAAATAATTTCTCCACTGAGCTGAATATTAGTAGGTTAACATAATGAATCATATAATAACAAACCATAACAGAATTTGCATTAACCAAAAAATGTGCAAATACACTACTATGATTTACCAAAAGACTCTCTGCAGGTGGTAAATCATTAGCTATGGTGTTGCTCTTTGTAACCTGTGGTCTCTGGGGGACAGTGCAGAATTAGTATTGCTTCCTTTTTACTGTGCATGATAATGGTAGGGGAAGGCTAGTACCGTCTCTGTCCTATATCAAATTCCCATATGTGAATAAACTTACGTGTTTTTACTGCACTCTTTTTATAGGTTTATTCATTCCTGCACTAACAATGAATGTCATTATTATAAGTTTAGAGTAAGTCTCAATATATGACACAGTGCTTCATTTTCTTTTCTTCAGCTAGAGTGCCTTAGCCATTCTTGGCTTTCTGCCATTCCACAAATAGCAATGTATATTTGTCAGTATAATAGAGAATCCACTTATATTTCTTCAACAGCTAGCTATTGGGAATATGGTTGAGATTACTTTGACTCTATATATCAATTTTGAGAGAATTGTTACCTTTATGAGATTAAATAATTCAAATCATAGCATGTCAGCGTTTTCCTATTAGGATAGTTTTAATGTCCTTCAAAAACACTGTAATTTTTTTATATAGATCTAAGAAAACTTTTGTGTTTATTCCTAAGAAACTTATAGTTCTTGTTAAGAGTGTAAATGATATCTATTCTTAAGTTACACTTAAAATTATTTGTTGCTGTATATAGAAATTGAATTGATTTCTATGTACAGCAGTTGAAAACTGATATTCATATGCAGAAAGTGAAACTAGACCCCTAATGGATAAAAGACTTAAATGTAAGACCTAAAAGTATGAAACTACTAGAAGAAAACATAGAGGAAACATTTCAGTACCCTGGTCTGGGTGAAGATTTTTATGGAGAAAACCTCAAAAGCACAGGCAATAAAAGCAAAAATGGACAAATAGGATTATATCAAACTAAAAAGATTCAGTACAGTAAAAGAAGCAATCAATAGTGTGAAGAGACAACCTTCAGAATATATTTACAAACTGTTCATCTGACAAGGGATTAATATTTAGAATATACAAGGACCTCAAACAACTGAGCAACAAAAAAATCAAATTTTAAAAATGGGCAAAAGAGCCAAATAGACATCTCTCAAAACAAGACACAAGTGGCCAACAGGTATATGGGAAAAAAATGCTCAACACCACTAATCATCAAGGAAATGCAAACCAACACCAGTATCTCATTTTGACTATTATCAAAAAGAGAAAAAAATAAATGCTGACAAGAATGCACAGAAAGGAGAATACATACACTGTTGTAAATTAGTCCAGCCACTATGGAAAACAGTGTAGAGATTCCTCAAAAAACTAAAAATAGAACTACCATATGATCCAGCAATCTCACTACTGTGTATATATCCACAGGAAATTATGGATATGTTGAAGAGGTATTATGTTGAAGAGATATTTTATTTTTACTCCTATGTTTATTGCAGCACTATTCACAAGAGCCAAGATGGAATCAACTTGTGTCCATCAACAGTGAGTAGATAAAGAAAATGTGGCATATATACATGGTAGAATACTATTTAGCTATAAAAAACAACAAAATTATCTCATTTGTGCCAACATGGATAAACTTGAAGGACATTGTATATTAAGTGAAATAAGCCAGGCACAGAAATATAAATACTGTGTGTTCTCACTCATATGGAAGATAAAAACATTGATCTCATAAAAGTAGAAAGTAGAATATTTGATACCAGAGGCAGGGACATGTAAGGTGATAGTTGGGATAGCCAGAGGTTGGTTAATGGATATAAAAGTACAGCTAAATATAGAAATAAGTTATAGTGTTCTATAGCACTGTATGGTGACCATAAATAACAACAATCTATTGTGTGTTTTCAAATAGCTAGAAGAGAAGATTTTGAATGTGTCTAACACAAAGAAATGATAAACATTTGAGGTGATGGATATGCTGATTACCCTGTTTGATCATTACACATGAATACATGTAAAAAAACACACTGTACCCCATAAATATGTACAATTTAAAAAGAAAGTAGAATTGATTTTTATATGTTAATTGTAATAGATCAGGCACCTTCATAATATTATTTTCAGTGCAGTGATTTTTCTTCGAGTTTTCTCTATGTAGATCTATTTGAGACAAAATAAGAGTTTCGTTTTTTTTTCTTTGCAGCCTATGTACCCTTTCTTTTTTTTTTTTTTTCCTTTTCTTTTATGCTGCTAGAACCTGCAGCAGAATGTTAACTAATAGTAATGATAGTGGTTACTTTTCCTAATTCAGATTTCAGTACCTCACCATAACAAATTATGCTTGTTGTAAGTTTTCAGTAGATAATCTTTATCAGAGAGGAAGTTCTTTTGTATTCTTATATGCTGTTAGTTAGTAATTATGAATGGGTGTTGAATTTTATTAAATGACTTTCAGAATCTATTGAGATGATGATATGGCTTTTCTCCTTTATTTGTTAATGTGATAAATGATATTTATAATTTTCCTGACATTAAATTACTCTTGCATTCTCAAAATAAGCCTAAGTTGATCATACTATTTTCCCTTTCTGTATAAATCACTGGATTTAGTTTTGTATGTTTTCGTATATTGAATAGTGACCTTGCTAAATTTACTTATTAAATGTAAACTTTATTTGTGGATTCTTTCATATTTTCTGAATTGATAAGAACTTAACCTATGATTAGTGACAGTTTTCTTTCTACCTTTTATCTGTTTCTTAATGGATCTGGCACTACATAATGTTTAACCATTACAATGTTACAAAGCTGAATGGAAATGGTAATTGTGGTCACCCTTGTCTTTTTCCAAAACGTGCAGAAGGAGAGGAAGCTTTTTCTTGTTCATTAGGTAGGTATTTTGTGATAAGATTTATCAATTAAGAAAGTTCCTTTCTGTTCCTGGTGTATCATGATTATTTTAAATCACAAATGAGTATGGAATTTTATCAAAAATTTTTTCTGTATCTGTTTAGAAATAGACACAGAAAAATAATAGAGAATCTACTTATATTTCTTCAACAACTATGGGAATATGGTTGAGATTACTTTTGACTCTCAATTTGGGGAGAATTGATATCTGTGCCTCCCCCCTTTTATTTACTTAATATAGAGAATTTCTAACATCAAAACAACCTAGCATTTCTGGAATAAACACAGTGGTCATAATGTACTATCCTTTTTATATATCTTTTTATTTTATATGATAACACTTCATTTAGGATTTTTGCATCTTTGTTCATAAGAAAGCTTGCCCTGTAATTTTCCTTTCTTTAAAGGTCTTTGTTGGGTTTTGATAATAGGATAATACTGGCCTCATAAAACAAATTGGTACATTTTCTCTCTGTTATCTGGAAGAATATGTGTAAGATTGTTACTTCTTTCTTAAATGTTTTAGAAGAGTTTCAAGTGGAGCCAACTAAAACTGGAGATGCTTTTAAGGGAAGGTTTTTAATTAAAGATCCCATTTTCTAAATAGATGTAAGACTCTTTAGTTGTTCTATTTCTTCTTGTGTCAGTTTCGGTGAATTTTATTTTGCAAGGTATATGCCCATTTCATCTAAATGTTTTTGTCATAATGTTCTCCTTACTATCATTTTATTTTTTAAGATCTGTTGACCGAATATTGGTAATTTGTGTTTTCTTTCTTTTTTTCCTTGGTTAGTATTGGTAAGAATTATGGATTTTATTCATCCTTTCAAATAACCTATTTTTGGTTTGGTTGATTTTTTTTTATTGTATGCTTCTTTTCTATTTCTTTTTTTTTTTTTCTATATATTTTTTCTTCCTTTTACTTTCTTGGTATTTTATTTTCTCCTCTTTTTTTCTTCTTGAAATGGAAGCTTATATTATTGATTTTCATACCCTTTTATGTTGTAATATATTCATTTAAATATGTTTATTTAATATATTCATCTGTGTTTTCATCTAAGCATAGGTTTAACTATATCCATAAGTTTTTATATGTTGTATTTTATTACCTTTCACTTCAGAAGTATAATTTCCATTGTGATTTATTATTTGACTCATAGATTACTTAGAAGTATATTTTCAAACATATGAATATTTTCTAGTTATCTTTATATTACTGATTTCAAGCTTAATTCCACTAAAACCAGAAAATATATTCTGTGTATCAATCTTTTTATATCCATACTTGCTTTATGGTCCAACATATGATTTGTTTTAGTAAATTGTCCCTTTTAGATTTAGAAGTCACATGTTTTCCATAGTATTGGATGCAGTGCTGTGAATATGGTAAAAGGATAAATTTTGTTAATCTTGTTTAAATCATCTATACCCTTTCTGATTTTTAATCTGCATGGTGTACCAGCTACTGAGAGATACTTGTTAAATACTTTAACTATGATTGTTGATTCTTCTGTATTTTTAGTGTTGTCAGTTTTTGCTGTATATGTTTTTAGACTATTTTTAGATATATAAATTCTATCTATTATGACGTCTTCTTTGAACTATGTGTTACTTAGGAGTATGTTATTTGCATTTTTGCTATTAAAGTTTTTAGCAAGGGAATGAGCGATAATCGCTAAGAGTTTTCCTTCTGCCATGCCTTCTCTGATATCTCCCTCTTTCTGTCTTCTATTCTACAGTTTACAAAAATAAACTGTAGACTTACCAATTAAGCCAATCACTGATATATGAATTACTGGCAGCTCCAATTGCTTTGATCCTATGGTAAATTAAGCAAATCCTCACAGCATATTGAGGCCCTATTCATATTGTTCACTTATCCTTCTCTCCCAAACCCTGGATTGGGTGAGTTAGATTCTATGGGCTCTGACTGATTTTTTTAATACTAGCATATGACTTTAATCTCTGAAAGATCTAGATACCTCATATACTAGAAATAATCTTATTTCACTCACTAAAAAGAACTTAATCCCAAAATGAGTTTTGGTACTTAAACACATTAACAAGTTTAAGCAAGTATGTCAGACTGATTTCCAGCTTTCAGTTTTTTAAGATAAAATATGAATCATTTTTTAACTTTCCTTCTAGATGGTTTCTTGAATAAAATAAAGCAATTTTCTTACCGTGTAGATATTCTGCTGCATTAAAAATTATTCATAATCTGGAGCCTAAACTTAATGTAAAACTCTGAGTTTGGTTTATATCCAATAGCCTCAAGGAAGGTTTCATAGAATTTTGGTGGTCGGCAAAGAACTACTGGAATAAAAATATCACAGCTTCTGTGCTGTGTGCAGATACTTACTGAGTGTGATGAAGGAATTACTCTCTAACCAAGCACATATTCTGAGCAATTAGGCCAAGTGCCAAAATCATTAAGGCTCAAATGCCAAGTGCCTGTAGGGAGGGTTCTGTTACAGGATTTAGCAACCAACCCTTGGCTCACTTACCAGAGGGTGGCACTCCAGGCTTCCTGATAACTGTGCCAGCCT
This sequence comes from Cacajao melanocephalus, assembly GCA_963573385.1. Lineage (NCBI taxonomy): Eukaryota > Metazoa > Chordata > Mammalia > Primates > Pitheciidae > Cacajao > Cacajao melanocephalus. The sequence goes on along the minus strand of CAUYLG010073691.1, from coordinate 27,617 downwards.
GGCTGCGACACAGCAGCTGCCACCCAGCAACTTCTGGCTTCTGGACCCTCTCCCCAATACTGCCTCTGTCTCCACCCTTCTTGTCCATCTGCTCTCCATCTGCCTGTCACTTGGGCAGTGGCTACACAGTTGGGGACACCTTACATGTTGAGTCATGACTCCTAGCTAACACATTGCATTCACCTTCCCTGTTCCTCCACCACCTACCAACACTTCTCCCACTTGGCAACTTGCAAGGAAAGGGTTGCCAATTTCTGTTTCATAACATTTCAGGGGCCTCCATTCAGAGGCTTCTGGAGTATCCTGGCACTCAAGGAAACTGGGCATGGAAATGGGGTAGGGAGAGCCACTCAGAGGATTCTGGGCATCCAGTCACCCCTGGCCCATACCCAAAAAAACCTGGGGGAACAAGAGTAGCCTTTGTGACTCTAAATTTCCTCAAGATGAGCTGAAATCTGGTTCTGTCATTTCCCCATCCTATCCCATCTCATACTACTCCCCACTACCCCATCCCCAAACCAGAGCAGTGGAATATCTTAACAATTTGACTTTTATCCAGAACTGAGGCTCTTTATTTGTTAGAACTAAGCATTTGGTCCAAGATTTTCTAATTCTTTCTGTGGGAACTTGAATCAGCACCCCCTCCCCAAGCTCCCACAGAAGAAGCAGATGGGGATCTTGGCAAGGTTTGGAAGTCCAGGACTTGGACAGGTTGAGAGTTCTATTTGCCAGGCTGAATTGCTTGTAATTAAAAAGCTTATCCTCCTACTTTTTTGCACTTCTGAACTTATCTGAGGAATCAGCAGAGTATTTAATCATGCATAGAAACAAATCTGTGCATATAAGTGAAAATCTGCATTTAAAGGCAAGTATTTACCAGCAGAGATGAGTCATGTAGGCTGGTTAGAGTGAAGTTAAGCCCTTTCATGTTGACTTGACGTTTCTTGTTTTAAAGGTGATGGGGCATGATCGGCGTTCTGTGCACAGGTTAGGACTGGGGGATAGAACTCGTATTTACCCCCTTCCTTCTCTATTTGCTTCCTTCATCTCCTTGCCTAAGCTGTGCCTATAATAAGCACTCTGCATGTTTTGAGTCTTGTTAATGACACTTACTGACACCAGATTGTTAACGTTTATCTGCTTTCTACAACAGAAAAGAAAATAACTCATTAGTCTTGACATTTTAATGTGTGAGGGTTTTGAGACAAAAATTAACTTTGCTCCTTCCGGGCTAAGTTGTGCTAATTGCCAGATTGTACTCATGTTAGGAAATTGAGAACAAAGTGAAGCATGACCACTTGAGGCTCTTGGGATAATGAGAGGTCTAGGTTATTGTCAGAAATTACTGATTTTTTTCTTGAAAACATTTTAAAGGAGGTGAGTAGGTGACATTTTTCTTCCTCTAGGAGTTCTTATGTGGGCATTGATGATTTTTGGAACGGAAATGGAGGTGATAATGGCAGGAAGCATTGTAGTTTGTGTACCACATGTTAGCAAAGAAGAGCATTCTCTCTGTGTGTGTTAGTGGTGGGAGCATTTACTAAATCTAACCAAAGCCTGATTGTGTACAAACTTTCAGGGAAGGAGCAGAAGATGTTACTTTTATGGGCTCCCTTACAGGGTGATAAGGACTTGTGCGGCTGCTTGGAAGTATTTCACCCTGCAGCCATGCTCCTGTCACTCAGGCAAACAGGCCCATCTCCAGCTCTGAATCTGCCATGAAGGCAAGTAGACATGAAAAGTCCCAATTTTACAGCTTGCTTTGGTAGCCATGCCAAGGTAAACTGGAGACAACAAAGGGATAGAAAAGTATTCCTAAACTGGAGCTTTGATTTTAAAACTGGAGATCTGCTGGCAAAAGATGAGACTTGATTACATTTAGTTGTTCCCAACTCTGAGCTGTCATTGCACAAGAGCAGCCACAAGCTGGGGGTTTCTACACGCTGTCCATTAGGAACCAGGGTCTCTTCTGTCTAGGTGGCACTGCCAAGCACTCTCAGATCTTACCTGCTCACATTCATTCACGTAACTTCGCTTTCTTGCAGTTTAACACACATGTCTATCTCTTTCACACTCACACACAATAAGATTTAGTAACCCATTTTAATGAGGCAATTATATTTTAACTCTATTATGTGCAATTATGCACTCTTTTAAATTGCCTCAGCTGGAGTGTCCTGGTGTTGATATCTCACTGGCACTTGCTGGTCCCTGGGGGCCAGCTGGGCAGCTGAGCCCTGAACATTGCCACTCCTCCTGGCCCCTACTGCCACTCCACAGGTGGCTTAGTGCTGCCACAGGGCAGGGACAATTGCAATTTCCTGGCCCACCCAGTGGAACTCTTGATTGCTGTGTGGGTGGCCTAGATCTTTCTCATCTGCTTTGCTATACCAGCAGGATTATTTATCCAGGGCTCACAGCCCCAGGTAGTCCTCTAGCGTGGAGGGGCCAGAAAAACAAACCTGGATAATCATAACCATGCCCTTGGTCTGATGTTTTTTTCTTTTTAGTCATTTAGGCTTTAAGTTCCTGGGGGTCGGAGTGAGAAGCAGAGACTCCTAATATGCTTATCTTCATACTACTTTTGCAGTCAAGTCTCAGTGGTAAGTTTTAAAAAGAAAGTTGTAATTATGTGATATGTGCTTCATTTAAAATAATATATAATACTATTGTATTTTAGCCACCAAGCAGGCACCTGTGGACTTCACTATTCAACTTAATAACTGGAATGTTTCTAATACTCTTGCATCTACCTGTACATATGTATCCCACCCCTGCCAACCATCAGAGGGAAGCATTTGCTTGAATTTTGTCTCAACCTTTCACTTGATTTTTTAAAGGCTTTATTACATACGTATGTATCCCTATTCATCATTTTTTAGTTTTGCATATTAAAGTAATATTCTGTAGGTAGCGCTCTGTAATGTTTTTTTTTTCCTCACTTAATATAATGTTAAGATTTCTCTCTGGGCCAGGTGCGATGGCTCACGCCTGTAATCTCAGCACTTTGGGAGGCTGAGGTGGGTAGATCACAAGTTAGGAGTTCCAGACCAGCCTGGCCAACATGGTGAAACCCTATCTCTACTAAAAATACAAAAATTAGCCAGGTGTGGTGGTGGGCGCCTGTAAGTCCCAGCTACTTGGGAGGCTGAGGCAAAAGAGTTGCTTGAACCCGGGCGTCAGCGGTTGCAGTGAGCTGAGATTGCATCACTGCACTCCAGACTCAGCGACAGAGCAAGATTCTGTCTCAAAAAAAAAAAAAAAAAAAAAAAAGACTCATCTCTGTACCTCTATGGAGCTGTAGTTCATTTACCTTCACTGTTGTATAATTCACTGTGACAAGTTAGTCACCCTCCTGTCAACAGAATGTCTGAGCTTTTCTAAAGTGTTTTGTTGCTTCCATAACATTTCTACATACACATACTGGTATAATGCATGAGAATTTCCCTATCTTGGAGTGAAATTTCTATGTTACAGAATATGAGAATGTTCGAGATGATAAGAGAGTGCCAAATGCATTTTTATAGTGGTTGAACCAACTCATACTTTCTCCAACCAGGTAGTTGCAATTTTCCAGATTCCCACAGTGTTCTGTGTCCAATGTGATATTAAGAGTTCATTTAGAAATGAATTCCAGCTGTTGGCTGTGGGACCTTGGAAAAATTACTTGCCCTCTTTCACCCTGTTTTCTCATCTGCAAAGTAGGAATTATAAATTGCATTAAGGTATAGGTTTATTGTGAGAATTAAAATAATCTGTGTAAAGCCAAATAATCTAGTACAGAGTTAGATACACAGTAGTGTCCAACATTTATTAGAAATTATTATTTTATGTTAAAACTGGAGTTAAGAGTAGAGGGAAATAGTTGAATACAGTACTGCTGTAGTCTGAAGGTTTGTGTCCCCCCTGAAATTGATGTGTTGAAACCTAACCCCCAAGGTAATGGTATTAAGAGAACAGGGCCTTTGGTTGATGATTAGGTCATGGTGGCTGAATCCCTGATGAAAGGGTTTTGTTTCCTTATAAAATAGGCATGAGAGAGCTTCTTTGCCTCTTCCACCATATGGAAGGTCCCATCTTTGAAGCCGAAGCAAGTCCTCCCTGAATCTGCTGATGCCTTTGATCTTGGACTTCCCAGCCCCGAGAACTGTGAGCAATAAATTTCTGTTTATAAATTACCCAGTCTAAGGTATTTTGTTAAGCAGCCTGAACTAACTAAAACAAGTAGCTAAGTCATGTTGTCAAACTCTTTACCTTACAGTACTGCTCACAATTTAAATCTGTACTGCAAAGAAAATTAGAAATCAATATCAGAAAATAAAAATATTTTCTGGTTCATATCACAGGTGGCAAGCAATTTGGTAATTTATCTAATAACACCCATGACTACTACTATCGTCTTACACATATTAGTTGGGTTTTCCTTTTGAGGTCCAGTGTAATGCCACTGACCTCAGCACTCCAGGAGACAGCACCTGCCACATGAAGTCTCCCTCACATTGACAGAGGTGTCCTTAGAGACAGCTAACAGAAATGCTAAGAGCAGCCAACATTTGCACAGGGCTTTCACAAAGCACATTCATGTATGGCCTCTCATTAGCCTCCTCACTGAGGTCCTCAAAGTTACATGTTATTTTTCATTCCATTTTTACAGATAAAGCAGCAAGAGTAAGAGACAATTAAGTGATTTGTCTTATATGACAAGCTTGACTGAAGCCCAGGTCTTCTGTCACTGGATCCTATATTTTTTTCCCACTGCCTCACCCTGCCCCCTGTATTATGCTCCATAGTACGTGTTTATCGTGTTTATTCATTTTTCCTTTCAATGCTATTTAATTTAATCCATTTGATTATATTAAAAAGAGAAAGAAATCCATTTGGGTCTCCAGAGGTGGCAGTAGCCATTAGTCAGAATACTGAACAAAGTTCACTGTCAAATTTGCTTTAAGAGGAATGGTGCAAGAATTAATTGTGAAAGGCTTATTTGAAATGAAAAAGGCCTAACATCATGGGCTTTCATTTCTCCCAATCAAGTTTTAATTACTGAAAAGTTTAGTAACAACTGAAGCGTGTAGTTACCGCACTCTTTATTGCCAGGAGGTTTTTTCAAAAGACTTCCACTGCCTCATTGCCTTCTCTTCTTGTTTCTACAAGACCTCATTTGATAACATTAATTGTCTTTTTAGTGTTCATTTTCATTAAAGAAAATCCCACATTCTCTAGGGCTCAAGCATTAGCTGCTCCTCATTAGCTGCTCCTCATGTCATGTAAGTAGCTGCAGATCAGGTCCATGCAGACACATGTGGCACTGCTGAGCACCACCATCCCCTCCCACACCAGCAGGAAGAAAGCCTGCCATTGCTCAGGGTCATTCCATACCAGGCTGATGGGCGGGGCCACCAATTACCAACAACTTAGGGCCTGTCCTCTGTGTATCACTCAGCAGGAAACAGATCCAACCATCTTTCTGGTTTGTTTCCCACAGGTGCTGAAAGGCATTTGCTGTGTTTAAGTCATCTGAAAGATTTCTAAGTACTTCTTCATCCATCATCTCCACACTGGACAAGATTAGCCAGGTATGTGTGTCCCAGAGACACCCAGATGGAGTTATAGTGAGGGGTAACTGGTGGCTCACCCGTTGCCCAGGGCTCCCCAGGGAGACCTGGCCCTGCTGCTCAGTCCTGCCACTTGGTCTTCACTGGAGTCAGAGTCAAGGAATTGCATTGGCACAGAGTCAAGGAGGATAGTCACGATTCCATCTGTCATTTGAGCTGCTGCCTTGGCAAAGTACATTTAACTCCACTGGCCTTTTCATACTTGGCCAAGGAAGATAATACAAACGTATAGTCTATCCACCTCACCAAATTGTTTTGAGCATCCCCGAAAGTAATAACTTGAAAGCTTAATCGTATAAAGTAACTGAAAAGCACATATGATCTTATGGTTATTAAAAATGGCCACGGGCCCTTCTCATCTCATCCCCCTGCCTGGTTCACTTGTTTATTTATCCATTCTACACCTTTCTCATGCCCACCAGGTTCCTGGCAGTATACTTGGTGCTGGGGAAAAAGCACTGAGCAAGATACTTATCTTCCAAGGATGCAAGATAGGGGTGAGAAGGCTGAAGCCTGGCACAGAATAGAAATAAAATTTCCGTTGTCTCATTCAAAAACTGTCTCCCGCATTAAGTACAAAGGCCTCAGCCTCCTTTCCAGATCTTCCCCAGCAAGGTCCTGTCCTGCTGTTCCAGTTCTGGTGCTGCTCCTCACACACAGCAAGTTTGGTTTGATTAGAACCCAGAGCATGTGTCAGAAGATATGTGTTCTCTGAACACGTCTTGTATTTCACCTCTGCTCACATTGTTTCCTGAAACGTCTTCCCTTGTCACAAGTTTGCTTAAACTCTTGCAATATTTTATCAAACTTTTCCTGATTTCCTCTCCTGACCCACTAATGCCTCTTCTACCTCTGAGCCTCCAGAATCTGTTGTACCAGCTTCACATCATAATTCTTTGCATATTTTATTCAGTAAACATCTCTTGAGTCCTATCATGTGCCAGGCATTTGGCTCAGCACTAAGCATTCTACTTTAAGTCAAACAGACATGATTCCTGCCCTCATGAAGCTTGCAGTGTTTATTTCTTCAGCTCTCCATTGTTTGAGGGCCGGGGGCTGGATCTTTCTCATCTTTGTGTTCTTTGCAGGACATCAGCCTCTGAACATCAGTTGAATTGACTTGGTCTTTTAAAGTTAGAGGAGATGTCAATAAACACCCTATATAATAGGCTTTCCTAAAGTTCCCTGGCATTATGGAGTCACATCGCCTATCATCTGTTTCCTGGCATAGAGGGTCTTCTCAGACTCTCTGTGCTGGCCTGTGAGCTCAGTTCTTGAACTCTTAAGGATGGTCCAGGTAACCAAGTGCTTGATTTTCCTTACGGTCTCTTTAGGAAACAGAAAGACATCCTTCTTCCAGTTACTTACCTTGGGCTCTCTTGCCCCCATTGAGGAATTGAAGGCTTTTACAGAGCCTCCAAATCTTCCAGCCAGTGGCTCCAGTTGCAGAGCAGTTGCTAGCTGGTGAAGACTTGCCTTTCTGCCACTGTCTCTGGGGACTGTTTCTTTATGTACATTTGCCATTTTGGATCACCAATTTGGGGCCAGGAGCTTTGTATATTTTACGTCTCCTCCTAACATCAAATTGACAAGGCAGAAATGGGTCTCTCTGTTTATCAGTGGAGGATCAGAAGGGCCTTAGAGATGGAGGGACTTGCCCCAGTGGCATGGCAAGATCAAAACCATTACTGTCCACCCCCTGCTCCTCTTCCCTCCATCCTAATGCCAGGAAGGGAAAAATAGCCAGTCTGTCTTCAAGGCAACCAGAGGGAGGAGATGCCCTCCAAGGGTGCAGGTCATTTGGGATATGTACAATCACTTATTTCTTGGGAAGAGGCTTAGGCCTAAATGGAAGCAGCAATAAGCACTTTCCAAATCAAGTGCCCTGGCAGTGTGAGGGGAATGATCTTTATATGATCTTAAGCACTGGAGATTGTCTATTTCTGAAACTTCTGACAAAGAGAAAGATAATTTATGGCATTTTTACATTTTTCCACTAACAACCAAACAGGCAGGGACACCATAGTTCTCAGTTATTAGAAGCTGATTATCTGTTTCTACCTCTGCTTCAATTAGAACAAGAAGAAAACAAACGGAAGCCCTGAACTGAATAGTGAATGATTTTAGATTGACAGTACCCATTTAGTAAGAAAGCTGGGCCATTATCACTTAGGAGTTACTCTATTTAGAGAGAGTAGTCACTGGAATGTAGAAACTCTGTCCCAGCCCGACTCAAATCAGGATTCTCTTAAAGCTAGTAGTTTTGTGGAAATAGGTTGATTATTTTTTGTGACTTAGGTTCTGTTCACCTCGTAATCAGCTACTTTTTGTTTAAAAGTCAATGCATTCCTTAGAATAAGAAAGGCTGTGGATAGCACATGTAAAACCTATCATGGCGTACTCTAATTGGTCTAGATGGAAATTGAAATTACAAATCTATTGACATTTTTTCTTTTCCTTTTTCTTTTTTTTTTTTTTTTTTTTTTTTTACCCAATCGTGTCTAAATACTGACTGAAATAAACCTAGAACTTAATCATACAAGGGAATGTGAAGGTTGGCAGACATTTGGGTAGAAATCCATAGCAATCTGTGGTGTGGGCTGATGGTACAGGCTTTGTAGCTGCCCCACAGTCACAGATCAGGATTGTCAAATTGCAGGAAGTGCCCAGCTGACTGCTTCCCTGACTATATTTAGGGGGCAAATGAGAGGTATTTATATGATGCTCATCAATAAACCCCAAGTTCATAGCTGCCAAAGGAAACCTTAGTCTTGACTTTCAAGGTCTTCCATATTATTTATTCTTTCCCAAGCTGCATATCATTTTAAAACTTTTTTAATGTAATATACATTTTGAAAGCTTCTTTTTGTCAGTGAAAAATCATTTGCCACAAATTGTTAGGCCAGTTGTTTGTGCTGTTTAGAGCAGAATAAAAAATTCTTATTAAATGTGGTTTTGAAAAGCGAATTTGAGACCTATATTTAGTATTTGGTACACCTGATGCTCAAAAACTCTTCAGTGGTGTTGGATATTTTTAAATTTCTTTTCATATCTGTAGATTTTTATGCTGGTTCTTTTGTAAATCTTGTTGTTTATAATTTACTTTTATCAGTGAGCTGATAAAAGTATTTTATTTTTACATCTAGGTAGAGATGGAAAAAAATTCAAAGTTTATTTTCACACCATTGCAAAATCAGTGTGATTATATTCAGAAATTCTGAGAGATTGCACATTTATTATTAATAGTTACATTAAAAGAGGCTATAAAAATGCAAAGCTACAAAAATGACAATGAAATATCAACACTCAGGCAGAGGAATGGGCATTTTAATTGCTCTCCCAGCCTTGAAGGAAGGTCTGCTTTTGCAGGGAAGCCATCAGGCATCATGGGTGGGTGTGTCTGCTCTGGAGCCAGGCCTAGAGGTCCCATGTTTTCTATCATCTGCTACCTAAAGTAGGTTACTCTAGGAAAGTAACATAACCTATTTTACCTTAGTTTCCTCATTGGTCAGTTGGGGGTAATGATGTTGTGACTCAAATAAGTTAAGACAGGTAAAAAGTGTAGAACAGCGAAGGCCACAAAGTCAGCATTCGCCAGATGTTAGCTGTTCTTATTTTCATTATAGTTATGTTTCTAGGATTATATCTGAGAAAAAGAAAAAATATACAACAGCTCGGTTGTCTCCACATACTCTACCCACTTGGTATAATGCGAACAGTCTTAGATGAAGAATGAAGACATCTGGGATCCAGACCTGACTTTGACTTTCACTAGCCTTTGACCTTACTATACATCCTGGGATTTGGTGTCCTCATCAATAAAACTGAAAGGGTTGTACAAGAGGCTCCCTGCTCCCATTCACCCCTCACATCCTATGACCTTGCTTGAGTGGTTCACAAAGCCCTAATAATATAGTTCTTTCTCATGTAGTTTTACATTTTAATGCCATACCAAAACATATTAAAGCATCCAGAATCCAGCTACGATAAAAGAGGGAAATATCCTAAAATAATCTTTCCAAGATACATCTGAAAGTTTTTTTTTTTTTAGGCAAAATTCTGATCAACAAAGAGCTGGAAAAACCTAACTATATTTTAGAAGCTAAAAAAGGCAACTGCAAAAGAATAGTAATATCAGTACTTTCATTCCAGTGCTTGGCTTGGTTTCTAGGAACTCTGAGACAGAGAAAAAAGGGACAGAGAAGGGAGGAGGAGTAGGAGTCGGCAGAAGGGGAGCAAGAGAAAATACAGCTCATGTGCTATGTGTGATTGTTATTTTAAGGAGGTATATTCTGACCAATTTTATCCAAAGAATAAATCAACAAACACCCAGAAGCAATCTGTCCCAAGTTTTTTATTTCCAATATAGACCTAATCAAAATAATCAGGTTGTGTCAAAAAAGTTTCCAGTAAAATGGCTGTCTCGGTCTTCTCCACTGTTATTGTTAGATATTCGCCCTTCTGATCTTGCACAACAGTCCTTTTGCCTGGTAATGTTAACTAAGTAAATATTAATACTGTACACTTTTCCTTTGGAAAATGAAGGAGAACAAATGGGAAAAGATGTATCAAATGTTTTACAGCCCTGTTATAAATATTTTATGAATGAATCAGATAAATTGAAGATGAAAAAAGCCCACTAATTCAGCTAGTACCCTGGTGTCTACTGCTGTATTCTTTCAAGCGGTTTGTCTGGTCTGGTCTTCAGTGACTCAGATTATAGAGAATTTACCACTTCTGTCAAAGCTGCTTTCATAGTGGAGACTATCTCGCTGCTAGGAAAGTTTGTTAAATTCCCCTTGTTTTTGTTTAATTTTCTCATTAGTCTCATTCGATTTTATTTAACTGCTTATTTTTTAGTATCTTTAGATTCTTCATTGATTTCTATGTGTCTTTTCTAATTCTTTCTTTTTTTGTTCATTCAGCTTTTCACTGTTTAGTTGTTACCGAAGAGTGCAAAATAGCTCTTTTTGGTTTGTGGATAGGTGAGCAGTAACAATTGGTTCCATCACCAAATTAACAACAATGCTTGCTACATCGAGTGTTAGTCTAAGTACTTTGCATATATTGTCTTATTTATTAAGCACCTTCTGTTTGCCAGACACTGAGAATGCAAAGTTAAATATGACTCCGCCACCGTTGGCAGGGGCTTATAATGTAGTAGGGGAGATAAGCATTCAAACACATAGTGTCAACACAGCATACTCAGTGTGTGGGGCTATTTTCAGAGTAATCCTGGAGCATAGAGGGTGGGGGTCCTCTCCAGCAGTGAAGAGCAAGGAACAAGGGCAGAGGTCAGGTGGCGTGGGAGGGAGATACTCCAGATGAGTTGACCTGTAAGCTAACTCCTGTAAGAATAAGAGTTAACTAGGTTAGAAGAGGGGATGTGGAACTGGAGAGGATAACTACTGGGGAAACTACATAAAGTTCAATGTTATTAGGTTGAAAAATGTGAGAATTGTTGGAAGATGAAGTAGGCCAGGGACAGAAACTGGCCAGGTTTATATTACCCGGTGGAAAACTTGAACTTTGCTTTGGATTTTAAGAACAGAAATAAGGCTGCTGTGTGAAGAACACACAGGAGGGGCAGCAGAGAGACTGGCCTCTGTCCTGGGGAGGGGTCACCAGTGTTGGAATCCCAGGTTAACTCTTTTTGGTTGGAGAGTCACTAAAGCTCTTTAAGGCCATCTGGTCTGGCTCTAAATGACTAGGAAACTACTCATCATGCGCCTTCTAACTCTCTGAGTAGATGTTTCAGTTAACTTGATACTGAAAAAAGGGCAGTAGGGAATGTATGTTTGCTGCAGCCAGTGGGGTCATGTCAAATAATGGTGACTTATTGACAGCTGTCTAGCAATTTCTGGGAAGACTAATGTGCTCCTGACTGCATATGTGGGAAAGAAATAAGAACTATCATTTACTGAATATCCACTCTGTGCAAAGCCCAGTGCCATGGGCATTAACATTCATGGTATCAAAATAAGATGGTAGCAAAGAGTCAACCTTCTGAAAGTTAAGCAGTCCTAATCAACACATGAGAAATACCTATGTGCAGAAGTTATCCTGTCTAAGAGATGAGTTTCTTATATTTTCCTCCCAGCCTAAAAGGAATAGTGTGTAAAAGATGCTTAATACTTGACGTTGATAGATTTAATACATATCCAATTTGGATAAAGTGACTATAGTGTATTCTTAGGAGAGGAAGGACCCTAAAGAAAGCCAGAATCTGACTAATTATAACCGTAACAGTCTTCTCTGAAGTAATGTGCTAATGGAAAGGTAGTGTCTGCCTAGAACCCAGAAAAGGCAGCATAGGGCAAAAGGCATTGAGCAGCATTAATTCATAAGAGCCAATAAAAGAAGTGACTACATAGCTCATGTCCATCATTGATTTCTAAGTGTCTAAAAACACATCAGAATTCCCTACAGCTTAGATAAAACTTTTACTGAACATTTATCGCCAGAATTTGAGCTTATTAATAATCTTCTTAGTATCAGGAGAGGGTATAGCAGTAAAATGTAGACTCTGCCTTCAGAACCCCTTGATTTATATCTGGACTTTGCCACTTTGAAGCTGTATTAGTTATCTATGAATACAGAACAGATTATTCAGACTTAATTATTGAAAACTATATTATATCACAGTTTCTCTAGGTCAGAGATTCAGAAGTGGCATAGTTGGGCAGTTCTGCCTCAGGGGCTATTGTGGTTGTTGTCATCTGAAGGCTAGACTGGAGCAGGAGAGGAACCACTGCCAGGGTGGCTCACCCACATGGCTGACATGTTGGTCTGGTTTTTGGTCTGCCCCTTGTGGGCCTACACACAGGCTGCCTGAGAGTCTTCACCACATGATCCCTGGCTTCCTTGAGACTGAACAACCCATGAGAAAGCTAGGTAAAAAGGGTAATGTCTTACATCCTAGCCTAAGAAGCACATGCCCTCACTTCACCATATGCTATTCATTAGAATTGAGTATCTAAGTCTGGTTCAAATCAAGGGAGAAGGAAAATTATACTCCACTTTTTGAAGAGAGTAGTGTCAAAAAATTTGCATGCTGCTGTAAACTATCACACTGCATGATCTCAAGCAACTATTTCAAAGCTTTATGCTCCAGTTTTTTCACCAGTGAAATAGAAATAACATTAGTATCTGCTTTATAGAGTTGTAAGAATAAAATAAATCAACGTAAAGACCTTAAAACAGTGCAGGGTACATGGTAAGTGCTCTCAGTAAGTATTAGCAATGATGCTGATTACTAATTCCATTCTGAGTCTGTCTGACTTGTGATAGAGCTAATCTAGAGACAAGAACAAAAGATGCTGGCATCAGTCATGGGAGTCCCTTAAATCGATCATTCCTCTAAGCAATAGTGTTATCGCTACATCATACTATTGAGCTTTGAGGAACCTGGATACTGTTTTGCCTAGGCTGCGGATCCAGGACAGGCAACATGCATTCTGCTGTGTTACAACACCTTGTTTTTCTTTTCTCATCAGAGGTAAGTGTTCTGGAAAAGTGCCAGCCAGCCTATGTGACTTCTCAGGTTCAAATCATGGAGATGAGAAAGACCAAATGGCACCCAGGGTCCTGCTGAAATCAGAGGCATAAATCTCAGCTGGACCCGTGAGGAGCCATTCAGGAACCCTTGAATAGATCCTTTCAGACTCTTAGTGTGGCTTCATTGAACAAAGACCTCTCCAGGGTTCTGTCCTGAAGTCACCTCAGAAAGCTGTGTCTCTGACATCATAGGAAGGGGACCCAGGGCCAGAAATCACTTCAGAATCATTCACCTCAATTTCACCTCTGAGAATTGAGCTATCATGAACAAACATTACAAGAAGGCTCAAGAATCTGGCTACCAAATAGTCCATAGAGATATTATCCTAGATTAAATAAAATTAATAAATGTTTATTAGATGCCTACTCTAGGCAAGTCACAGTATTTCTTACACTGGAAGAAACTTGCTGATGGATGGGAAATGAATAGCATTTTAACCCATGCAGGACTTAAAAAAAATAATTACTATATTCTCCAGTCAAAGTCCACAGTGATATTCCAAGAACATGTGTCAGAAAGTTGAATGAGGAGAGAGCTTTGAATTTTTGACTTACAAATGCATTAAGTTCAAACTAGAAACCAAAATTTACTTTTTCGCCTGCTTTTCTCAAGTGCAGCCCTCACACCAACAAGCTTGCTTTCAAAAAGAGAAAAGAAAATGTTCGATAGGATCAGGATATCCCAACTCCTGATATCTAACCAACTTAAATTTAAATGATCAGAACTTTTTGCTTTTGAATATATAAGGCAACATGATGGCTGGCACCAAGGAAGGCAAGACCACCAGTGGTCTAAATGTTCCCCTCAGGCATGCATGCCCCGGCAGCTGACCCTTCCCTGAAAGAAATGTCCCTTCTATTCAAAGGCAATGTCTGTGGTGAAGTAATTTATAGATATTAATACAACAAGTGAAAAATACTGTTTCTGGCCCAGTACCCATATTAATATGGAAGAAATGAGAAAAGAAATCCCATGGATTCTCAATGTGTTACACTTTCAGCCAACTTAATGGAAGACTGAGCTTTAGAATAAATGCTTGGATGTTTTATATATACTCTATTATTTAGGGAGGTCTGAGGGCATCTGGACATAGAATATTATTTTCAAGTTATAGCACATAATTTTTCAGGCAAAATTTACCTTTCAGAATAGATTATGAGCCATTTAATTTCCCCTTATGTTTATTCATATGAAAAAATGCCACACAAGGAACCGGGCAGAGAAACAAAGATAAGAGCTAGTCTTTTCCTTGCACAAAAACTGCATGAGGAAAGGCAGTGGTTCTCGGCACTGTGCACAGATGCGTGGCTGTGAACCGCATAGCTTTCTTTTCTTCTTGGAAAATGGCCTCAAATTAGTCTAGGACATTGGATGAACTGTTGCTAACTAAGTAAAAAGTTCATTACTCTGCAACAGTGAATGCCATTGAGTTATATCCACGGTTCTGAATTCTTTTTTCTCCAAGGGCCCCATTTGGCCTCTAAATCTCTTTCACAACTCCTCTCCCCTTCTTAAAGATGTTTCCTATTCACTGTGAGACTCTCATCCAAGGAAAATAAATGGAGGTGAAGGGCCTGGGGGTGGGGACAAGGATGCAGAGGGGAGCTGTTTTAGAGAAGAGAAGGGGAGGTGAGAGCTGCTACCCACATAATACATGGGCGCTTATTAGAGGGCTGGAGGACTCTTTTTTGGCAAACATCAAATTAGGTCCAAGCATTCATCCCAATTCACTGGAATGTGCAAAATCAGTTGACAGGTTAGAGAAGAGAGGTTTTTAAAAGTTAACATTTTTTTCCCCCCTGAAAATATGAAATGACTGTGGGCTGCAGGAAAAAGTAGGAGCAAATGAGGAGGGCTTATTTTTTTTTTTAGTATGAGAAACTAAATGACTGAAATAGAACTATTTCATATTTTAGATGCAGGCTGTGATAGCTGAATAACCTTCTTATTTTGACTCACAGCTTGACACAATGCAGGCTTTCATCGCATGAAGAGCCACGGCAAAGAGTTTTTGGCCATTTTCTCTTTTTATTCATTTTCTAAACCCCATCTCTCTCCCACCCCCATTCCCCCATTTCCTCTGTTTGGGTTTGAATAGCTGAAGTGTGCCCACAATATGTATGCACTAGACACATTGTTACCTCCCTTTTACCAAAAGCACCTGGCAGCGTCACCAGTCCCAAGTCCCCCCATGGAGTCTGGCTTAACTCTTTGAGTGACAAACATCCAAATATGTTTTTCAAATAATTTTTAACAAATATTAGAAATAATCTAACAAATGATTTTAATTAATACTTTATGGGAAGAAAATTAAACCTGTTAAATTTGGTTGTTTTATAATTTTCTTTCCAATTTCCTGTCTTCTCCTGCCCTTTCCCCTTGGGTTCTTAACTTACAATGTGAACTTGTTCTTTCCCAGCTGAATCAGTGGGAGATGACATTGTTCATTGATTTTTAAATCCAAATCTGAAAATATCTACAGACTTTGTGGTCACAGAATAAGCAACCACACATATTGGGTAAAGGGGAAAACATTACCCATTGTATAGAAAAGCCTAGGAATCATCAGATGCTTTGTATTTCTAGAAACCTTGCTCTTCTCAAGAAGACAGAGGGCCATCACACCATAACTCTTCAGATTTCTGCTTCCAGCCAATATGGAGTAACAGGGACTAGATGTACCCTTCTGTCTGAAACAACCAAAAATTTGAAAAACTATGAAATAATCATTTCAAGACACTGGGCAACAGAAAGCTTAAGATAAACTAAAGCAGATGCAGATCTATTTTAGTTAGAAGTTGTAGTTTGGGTAATAAGCAAAGGAGTTTAATTTTTTCCTTGGTGGAAGTGTAGAATGTTGGACATGCTGCTTTTAGTAACCTGTGGGTAGCCCCACTCTTGTCCAGGTCAGACAGGAGTCTTCCCTAAATACTGTGTGCCATGGATCTTCAAGAAGTGCATGAGAAATGGGTTTTGAAACCTCAATTTCTGCTTCATATTCATCCAGACTGAGGATGAAGTGAAAATGAGGGCTACACCTGTCCTTGAACATGAGCACAAGCTGATCATGTTTGGAGCCACAGTAGAAGAAAGGAGCCATAGGAAGTTGGGGGCTGTCTGCCCCATCACAACAGGAGCTGGTGATGGCCTTCTTAGGGGCAGCATCTGGACCATGGTGTGCAGGGGGAAGAGCATGTCTGCAGTCTGTGGCTCACCTGCCTGTAAGATGCCTTATTCCCATGGGATGTGACTGGTGCATAGGTTAAAAACTAGGATTTTGAATCCTGATTTTAAAAATAAGTGTGATTCATGAGGGAGCTTCTAGGGTGCTATGAATGTCCTGTTCCTTGATCTGGATGATGATTAGACAAGTATGTTTATTTTGTGATCATTCATCAAGCTGTATATTGATGACTGTGAACTTTTCTATGCATATAGTTAAATAAAAAGTTAAAAAAACAAACATAGTGGTTCACATTATGTCTTTTTTAAACTACCCTGTTTTGGTCCAATTACTTCATTATAGAAGAATGTATTAGCAAAGCTTGAGTATTAATTTTACCTCATATTTTAAATGATGATCTTAGACACTTTTCCTACTTTCAAATAACAAATAAGAATTCATTCTCTTTATTCCTGCAGGTGGAGACAAAGCTATATCATTCAATCCGATGCCCTTTGTTGGGAAATATTTACTTTTCAAATGGAAATAAATATTGTCATTGACAAGAGTGTGGCAGCCATTGGGCAAATAGGATGGAATTATTTAGAAATTTATGATGCTCAAAACACAAAAGCCTGGATTTTTCAGTTACCAGATGACTAATATTTGTTTGTTCATTTTTATTGTTTTGTTTTGTTTTGTTTTTTCCATTCCTAATGTCATAAACACAATGCCTTATTTTAAAATGGTTCTATTCTCTTCTGTTTGATGTTAAATTCTTAGAGTCAAACACTGTGTCTTTATTTTAAAATGATAGTACCATTGGCAGTATTACTAATATGCTTGTGAGACTGAAAAGGACAATACTTCCCAGAGGACTGTTAGACTACACACTAATCCAAACTACCTAGAGTGACCAGATATTAGGTATTATAAAATACAGTCCCTTATTTGGACTCTGACCCCAAACCAACAGATGACTCAGAATCTGTCTCAGTGTAGTCTCAGCACACTTGAACATCATTTGTCTATAGGCAGCTCCTCCTCAAGCTAAGTGGCCATCCAAATACAACTGTAACACCATTTTCATATAGAAGTCCAACTTCCGAGTTTACCGAGGACATTTTCCATTCCTCTTTTGTTGAAGGGTTTCTGATAAATGTAAAACCTGAAGGCAAGGGAGATAATTTTTTGTTCTAGTCTATAGGAAGTGGAAGCTGGGCTGGAAGTGGCCCCAAACAGCATGGATTCTGGGGAGAGAAAGTGTGGTGAGAAGGGAAGCAAGCTGGTTGCTGCAAAGCTTGACGTAGGGCTGGCTCCATCTGTCCACTCCACACAGCGCATTTAACATTAAGAAGGGGTAATGAGAAGGCTGTGCTTGGAAAAGCTGTCATCACCTTCATGATGGGCCAAGAGCTTGCATTCATGGAACACTTAGGATATACCTATTTGTCAGAGTACAGCACACCTGACCTCATCTACAAGGAATAGCTCAGGTGCAGAACCTTCAGGAGAGCATCCTTTGAGCTAATGGCATGGCCTAGAATAGCTGTGAGCAATGAGCAGTGAAATCCAGATGAGTTGGGAAACTCCAACAGAGACTTGGAGGAGACCACCACCACCTAGAAGGAGCAGGAGGCCTCTGTGCATCAGATCCATCCAACTAGTATTTGCTAACCATTGTCCTGCACCAGGGGCATTAAGCATTGAATACAGAAGTCAACAAACCAGAGGTTCACAAGGAGTTCATAGTTTAGGACATAGTAGGCAGTTCACTGAAGTGAAATTTGTGGAAACTGTAAATAATCAGAGCTTTTAGTTGACCGTAAGGGAACAAATAATTCATGTGGCAATTGTCCAGATGTCCGCAAGGAGATTTCCAGCTCCTGTTCTGTTAGATTCCAAGTTAAGGAAACCTGTTTGGATGAAGATAATATCCTTAACCAAGGCCCAGGAACAGGGGAGAACAGTGAACTCATCCAAATAAATTTTTCAAGAGATAGAAAGAGAGGAAACTCTTGGCTCCCACACTGAAGGCTGATGGTTCAGGAGCTCCCAGAATATGGATACTGAGACGTGTGTGCACCCTGGGGGCAGTCTGGTAGCCTGAAAAAATATGTCTGAAGGCTAACATGTTGAACTCAGTCTCATTTGGTTGTGGGAATTCCTAAATGAGCAATGTATTAGGGAAGAGCAAGTCTAACTTGATGAACTGCCAGGGACTGGGCATGAATTGGAGTGAAGGCCCAGTCTCAGGTCCTTGGCCTCAGTCATGACCAACTGCAATATACTTCAGCCCTGTGGCTATGGCATGGTCAACACAGAACCTCTTTGAACGTCTGGAATTCAGCCGGCTCTACCTTTGGGAGAAGCATAGCTGCTTTCCAACAGCAATGAAGGTCATCAAAAAAGGTATGTCTGAGTCCCTGCTCCAGAAATGAAGCTGGAAAACTGAGAATTCCATGAGATTCTGGTAAACTGCTTGGCATTCTGGGCTGTATCAGGGTACATTGTGAGGAGGTGGGAAAACTGGAGGTAGTAAGGCGGGGATTAAAGGGTTTGGATTTCCTGTTATCTGGCCATGTGAGAAATTAACTTTTATTTTGGGTCTTTGCTGGTAAAT
The DNA here is from genome assembly GCA_963573385.1 of Cacajao melanocephalus. NCBI lineage: Eukaryota > Metazoa > Chordata > Mammalia > Primates > Pitheciidae > Cacajao > Cacajao melanocephalus. Next base: position 8,658 of record CAUYLG010073691.1, on the reverse strand, counting down.
ATTACCTTCTCAGATTTATTTATTTTTTCTAGCCAGTTGAATTTAGCAGTGGGGGTTGTATACCAACTTCAGTGACACTAATGTTAATACATTCTGATAACCTACTACCATCAGACCAGCCCTTCTCAGATTTAAAATTACCTTATGTCTATGGTCATTTTCTAGTTACTATTCAGGAGTTCTCTTGTATACACAGCTCGTCCTTTAAATTGTTAACAGTGTCTACTTACGCTCCTCCATCCGAAACAAAAAGGATCAGAGAATTTACCCTAACAGGTATTTCTGCTAATCCTTTTATTTTTTCATTATTTAATATTTTTGATAGGGCACTCAGAAGAGATCTCAGCTGGAAGACTACACCTCATACACTTTGCTTTTCTACTTATTTATCTTGTATTTAAACTAAATCTTTCAGATTAGGAATTGAAGCAGAAGGGCCACTCCCAAATCAAAACAGGGAGAGAGCAGGGGTCAAGAGTACTTGGAGAATGGAGGATTTTCCACTTTGCTCAGCTTTGGGAAATGAACAAAATTGTATGTCAAAGTAGGGACAGAAATCAATGCCGTGGGATATAAATGTGATGTACAGAGAGCAGGATGATCCCTATGAGGTACAGTCAGGATAGAGCCCAGCAGTGCCTCAACCATATACATCCCTGGCTCAGGAAATCCTGCACTCTGACAGCAGGAAACATAGAAGCACACTGAAATCCTAGAGCTTAGAAAGAAACTCCTCACTGGTGGAGAAGGGTTAGCAGGCTAGCAAAGGAAGCTATATGAACTCAAGTGAGAAGAGAGGAGGAAATCAGTTACCCAAAACAACCTGGCTCAGAGGCCAGGCTAAAGGGAGAAATTTCCCCCTCCAGGAGATTACAGGAAGCTGGTCCAGACCTCTGCAGCAGCATGAATAGGCAGAGGAAGGAATGGGGAGGCAGATAAAGAGGGCGGCTGAACACTGGCTTGGCCTGTTTTAATCCAGCTGACAGTGAGTGGAAGGAAAATAGTGGACGCCTGGACAAGGGCATGTGGTTCTAGGTGATCATGGGATCCTACAGTTTGTTGTCAGTGGGCAGGGAGTGGAGAGGAGAGGCACAGTTGTTAGGACTAGACAGTTTGGAAATCACATTTCAAGAAAATGACAACCCCCATAGGGTAAGTGATATTCAAACAGGTTTTGCAGAGAGGAAATTGTACTCACTTATGTTTGCACTTTTAAGATTCAACTTTACAGCAGTGGCATTTCAGACAAACATGAAATTGAGAATCATTTTTTATAGGGCTCCCAGGAAGAGCCACTCTGTGATGTGAATTATATCTAGCCCTGCTGATCTGAGGTCTCTGGATTCCAGAGGGGACACTTGGATTTTACCCACAGCAACCCAATTAATTCATTGCTGAAATGAAGCAAAACTTATACATGTTGATTGACTGACTGATTTGTATAAGCCCCCTGAGATTCTAGCATGCATGAGAAGAGAAAGAAGCCTGATCAAACTGTCTCCTGTCCATAATTCAATGACTGTACATTATTAAGAAACATTTGCATCTGAAATGCTCAAGACAACTGAGACACTTAATACTATTAATCACATGAGCCCTAAGAGACTGCTTACTGGAAAGTATTTTGAGAAATTTACAGATGGGAAATGGAAGGCACCACAAGTCTGCTGGTTCTCTGCCCATTTTTTTTTTCAAAGGTAGGAAATGTCCCTTTTCATTGTGAGGTTGTCTCATCATGCTGTGACCTCTAGTGAGCAGACTGGGTCAAGGGTCAGGGGAGTGGAATGAAAAAAAGAGTGTGGGTGGTCACTTCACAAAAAGCCAGTTCCAGGCAAGGTGGTCAAATTTGGTTTCAGCAAAGTGTTCTTGCATTGCCTGCCAAGAATACGGGGTTAATTGGTAGGAAAGTGTGGGAGGAAACTGATGTTAGTGGAACATTTAACTGCATGCTTTAGCATTTAACTGGATTCTGTATCAAGTGATGTGCGTGTGTGTGTGTATTAACTCGCCCTACAACCCTAAGAAATGAGAATTAATTTTCCCATTTACAGATGAGAAACAGATTAAGAAATGAGAATTAGTTTCCCCATTTTACAGACGAGAAACAGATGAATATTGCCTGGCTGCATAGAGTTACTAAGAAGCATAGTAATTTTGAACAAATAACTGAATTCTATGCTTTTGCTCTTTTAATATAATTCACATTATTTGTTGTGTTAACTATACATAGATTTATATATACATACATATACACACATATATTTATATATATACATACACACATATACACACATATATACATACAACACACACACTGTCAGCTGTCTCTATCTGCAGGTTTAGCATTCACAGCAGCTAATTGAAAATATTTGGGAAAAAATAACAATACAACATTAAAACATTTTTTAAAATACAGTATAATAACTAAGCACATTGTATTAGGTATTATAAGTAATCTAGAGATTATTTAAAGTATTCAGGAAAATGTGAGTATATACAACTACTATACCATTTTATATCAGTGACTTGGGCATTAGTGGATTTTGATATCTGTGGGGATCCTGGAACCAATTCTTCATCAATAGTGAAGGATAACTGTATATATTTCATTTTATTTTCATTAAAAAAGTTGCAGTTGGTAGACAGCAGGCAACAATGCTTCCTTCCTATGGAATTTCAGTCACTTAGGATAGAGTTGTGGAGAAATTATATTTTGGCATGGAATTTTCTCAAAATGCCATGCTTAGAGCTTTTCCTGTGTGACAACTGTTAACACTATAAAATAATCAACGGTAAGCAGAGTGCTTAATTGCCCTTTCCATCTTCACATATCCTCCACCACATGGTAATCAGTGTATGGTCCTGGATGAACCTTTATTTCAGCCCTCCCTGTGAACATGCAGGAATGTGAGGTATTCAAAGCAGGAAATTGTACCACGAGCAACATTGTCTTTGAATGTTGACATTTGCTCACAGGCTCACCCCACGGACCATCATCATCTTGTAACCAGTGCAGGACCTTGTGCTTCTGGAACCATTCCAGTTGTGGGAGGTGACGTCGTCTCAGAAAACTCTGTCTTGGGGACTGGCTGCAGAAATGTGACCAGATGGCTTTGTCATCTGCCCCTGTCTACTCTGCGACTCTTCATTTGGTGGAAGTGCTGTGAGGGCCGAACCAAATGGAAACTCAGATTTACTCTTCAAAATAATGCGGATAATAATATGCACACACACAGCATGTAGAGTTGCTGTGTGGCTTAAATGAATAAATGTATGCAAAGCACTAAAATGGTGTCTAAGTGTAAACACCAATTGTGTTGGCTATTATCATTATTGTTGTTCTTATCTCAAATATATGTTACTTTCTAAATAACTTTAATGTTCAGATTGTTAAAAGACAAGATGACCTGAAGAAAAGTAAGCCCTAAACATCCATTCGTTGTGCTCAATAAATAAATAAAGTTGCTCTTTTTTTCTCTGCCACTTTTTACTTTAAACTTCACTATTCTTTGTGTTTTCACAAAAGTTGCTTACTTCACCTGGCAGAGATAGCATTACACAGGGGGTGATTAAAATATCCTCACTTGTACTTGTTGGTTTTAAATTTTATTGTTTATGAATGGGTAATAGCATGTACAAAATCTTGAAAGGCACAAAAGGCTATACAGTAAACAGTAAGTTTCTCTCACCCTAGACCTTAGCCATCAAGTTCTCTTCCCCATAGGCAATCCCTGTTGCCTAATTTCCAATTCTCATGCATACTTTAGAGATCATCTGTGCATCTGCACCTGGACCACTTACATGTCTAGAACAACTGATAGCACACTACACACAATGTTCTGTTCCTTTTTATTCTCAATGATATGTTTTGCATCACATTCCATTGCTGTATAAATAATGTTGCCTTGATTTTTTAAATAACTGAACAGTACTCCACAGTATGAATTTACTCCAGTTTATAATCCAATCCTTAGTTCTTGGATATTTTGATTTCGTTGTTAAAAATCATGCAGCAACGATATGCCTGATCTTTATTTTAAATTTTTGTTTATTTAAATATTAAATATATTATCCACCTGGTGTTAATTTGTTTAAATAACTGTGAGGTCGCGTTCCAATGCTATTTTTTAGCTAGGTAGGATATATTGAATAACCTACACTTTGAAAGTGATTTGAAATATACTTTTCATCTATTAAATCCTCCCTTGTGTTTAGACAGTAAGGCATATTTGAGAGTGGACTCTGCAGTCCAGCTATCTGGGTTTGAAGCTTAGCTCCTTTACTTGCTAGTGGTACAAACTTGAACAAATTATGTAATCTGTCTCAATTCCCTCATGCATTAAGTGAGGATAAAAATAGTGACTCCATGGGATTGTTAACGAAATGCAAGGTAAAAATTGCGTAAGGCTTAAAATCGTGTAGCCTGGTATGCAAGAGGCTATAAATAACACAAACTATATTATTGCTTTTCTACTTATTATTTCTGGCTTTTGTAGTCTTTTTCCCATTGATCGTCCCACTATTCATGAAGCATGAATCTAGTATCTATAGATTTAGAAACTAATTAATGTAATGCTTCAATATGTTTTAATATCTCACAGGTTCTGTTCTTCCTCATTACTTTTCTATTTCATAAATTTTTATTTCATCAATTTTGTATTCTCATAAACTAAGAATCATCTTGTGTAGTTAAAAAATATTGCTTATGGCTGGGCACGGTGGCTCATGCTTGTAATCCCAGCACTTTGGGAGACTGAGGTGGGCGGATCACGAGGTCAAGAGATCGACACCATCCTGGCCAACATGGTGAAACCCCATCTCTACTTAAAATACAAAAATTATCCGGGTGTGGTGGCACGCGCCTGTAGTACCAGCTACTCGGGAGGCTGAGGTGGAAGAATTGCTTGAACCCAGGAGCCAGAAGTTGCAGTGAGCCCAGATTGCACCACTGCGCTCCAGCCTGGCTACAGAGCAAGACTCCATCTCAAAAAAATATACATTGTTTGTATTTTTGTTGAGAGTAGATTAAATTAAAATATATTGACTTAAGGAGAACTGACATCTTTATAATATTGAATCTTCCTTTTTAAGATTGGACTTTATGTCCATATTTTAAAGCATTTGTTTATGCCGCTAAGTATAACTTTAACATTTTTATATTAGGGTTATTCCTAGATGCTTTTTGTTAATATGTCATCTAACTGGTTGTTCTTCATATATATATATAATACATATATATATGACTATGATTTTTTTCTCAGTCTTTTTCTCACATTATTTGTGATATCATTTTAGGTTGGTTCTCTTGAGTTTTTCAGGTAACAATTACATCACCTATAAAAATAATTTTGTGGCCGGGAGCAGTGGCTCACGCCTGTAATCCAAGCACTTTGGAGGCCAAGGTGGGCGGATCACCTGAGGTCGGGAGTTCAAGACCAGCCTGACCAACATGGTGAAACTGTCTTGAAGAAAAAAAAAATAGTAATAATAATTTTGCATCTTAAGAAAATGTTTTTCTATTGTCTCATTGCATGGACTGTTGCCTTTGGAACAGTATGAATAAGATTGCTTACAAAGGCCATGCTTTCTTGTTCCAGATTTTAAAAACAATGCTTTCAATGATATCTCATTAGCAAGAAGCTGGTATACTTACATACATATGTAAAGACAGACAGACAAATACCCTCTTTCTATATGTATATCTAGATAGATTTAGATAGACATATGTGTGTGATTCATGTTAATTCTATTTTTGGTATTTAACATTTTAAAAATCTAGAATGAATATTATGTTGTATTGAAGCTCTTAAGCATCTATGGAAATGAAAGTATGATTTTTCTCTTTTGACTAATTAATATGATGATCCATTGTATTTTAGCAATAGATTTCCTAATGTTGAATGATCTAGGCATTGATTCTAGCAGATTATTTTTACTGGTATTTTATTTAAGATTTTGAGTCAATATTAATAAATGACCATGGTCTATGGCTTCATTTTTTTGTGTGCTATGTTTGCAGAGTGTTTGTAGTTTAACTTTCCAAGAGATTTTTACAGACTTCTATTTATGACAATATGGTAGATTATATATCTGAAAAAACCTTCTCATTACAGAACATATACAAAACTGCTGAATAAAACAAGGCAACCAATTTTTTTTTTTTTTTTGAGACAGAGTCTCACTCTGTCACCCATGCTGGAATACAGTGGTGCAGTCTCAGCTCACTGCAACCTCCACCTCCTGGGTTCAAGTGATTCTCGTGCCTCAGCCTTCCGAGTAGCTGGGAGTACAGGCACTTGACACCATGCCTGACTGATTTTTTTGTATTTTTAGTAGCAATAGGGTTTCACCATATTGGCCAGGCTGGACTCGAACTCCTGACTTCAAGGTATCCACCCACCTCAGCCTCCCAAAGTGTGAGACACTGTGGCTGGACTCCAAAATTTTAAATATATAGTTAATAAGGTTTTATCTGTTCTGGTGTCATTTTTTGGACATTTTATATTGTCATAAACAATTATATCTTATATCTCAGTTTCCAAATTTATTTGCAGACAGTTGAGGTAGTCTTCTGTGAATAAATCAAAGTCTGTGTGTCTGTAATAATTTCCTATTATCTTTGTAAATGTTACATGTTTCTGCTTAATACTATTTATTTTATTATATTAGTTGTGTATCTACTTCATTATTTTTTAAAGTCGTTCTTGGAATTATTAACTCTATTATTTTTTCTGTTTTGACATTATCAATTTCAGTTTTCATACTTACCAAATATATCCTATTGATTTCCTTTTGTCATTTGCTTTCTAATATCTTAAGAGTTTTTTTTCTCCACATTTTGCTGTAAGGAATTCTAAACATACAACAAAGTTGAAAAAATTACACAGGGAACACATAGATTTATTGATTTCATAGATTCTATCAGTAGCATTTTCTTTATGCTCATTCATAACATTTATCTCTATATATAATCTGGCAATCCATCTTACTGTGTTGACTTATTTCAAAGCAGTTTAAGAAATCAGTTTGCTTCCCTTAATTATTCCATTATACAGTAGACTCTTGAACAACACAGGGGTTAGAGGTGTCAACTCCCGTGAAATTGGAAATACGTGTATAACTCCTGAATCCCCCTAAATTTAACTACTAATAGCCTACTGTTGACTGGTAGCCTTATAACATAAACATCATTAACATATTTTGTATGTTATACGGATTATATACTGTACTCCTACAGTAAAGTAAGCTAGAGAATACAAAATGTTATTAAAGTAATAAGAAAAAATATACTTATTGTTCATTAAGTGGAAGTAGATTATCAAAATGGTTTTCCTCTTCATTGTCTTCATACTGAGTAGGCTGAGGAGGAGGAGAAAGAAGGGGCATTGGTTTTGCTGTCTCAAAGGTGGCAGAGGTGGAAGAAAATTGGCTATGGTAAGATTTTTCTACTTTTTAGCTTTTACATTAATTTCTAAGTTTATTTCAAGTAACTAGAGAATGTTATGTGTATTATTTATACTCAGAAATTCACTGAGCTTTTCACTGTAGTCTAATACATGACATTGTAATAAGTATTGTATGGACACTTGAAATGAAGGTTTGCCTGGGAATTAAGGGGACTCCTAGGATGTAGAATTTCAGTGTTAAAACTGAGATGGTATTAAGTAACCCAGGACAAGTTCTTCACCTTATCTAAGAATAAAATTCTTAGGTTACTTTTTTTCATTGAGAACTGTTGGAAACGGGTTTATAACGTTGGGGAAAATCCACTCCAAGACAATGGATCACTTAGCAAGGCTAGTTTACTTCCTGCAGGAAGGGTGCAACTCACCAGCAGTCTTGCCATGAGAGCACAGCTGAACAAAGGAGACAGGGACACTTATAACTTTCATAACCTGACGCAATCACCCTACTGCTGTGTCCAGTTTCCATTGGCCGGAATGGCACCTCACATTCTATGCTTGACCTGATTGGCTAAAAACTTGGAAGTTTCCTTAATAGATGATGAGGAAGAAAAGAAAGCTAGTCAGGAGAAGGTCAGGAGGGTTTCTAAATAAGGAACGGCATGCACCAGGGTTTGGAGCTTGCCCAGTTCTGTTGAGACATGCTGGAGCCAGTCAAGGTAGATGATTTAAGATGCAGCTGATTTAGAGAATATATATACATGGGTATATGTTTATATTAATAGCAGATAATGGCCATAGAGCAAGAGATCATTAACTCCTTATAATGTAGTCTAAGATATAAACTTTGAAGAACTCTCCTATCTCTCACAAGAACTTTGAGGTTTTACAGACTGTCATTTTTAGTAGTGAATATAGCATTAAAGTGTCTGAGAATAGCATGAGTGCTTTTCCTCCACTGTAGATGATTTGATATTTTATCTTTTAAGTTCAGTGACTTTACTAGACCATCTTAACAATGATTCTTCTATACCAATTTTTCTTGGAGCATTGCATGTCACCTTTATTTGTAGAATCAAATCTTCACTCAATTCTTGAAAGTTAAAAACAATTGGGAGAGAGATCCAAGATGGCCGATTAACAACAGCTCAGGATTGTAGCTCCCAGTGAAAGCGCAGAGAGCGAGTGGACGCTGCACTTTCAGACGAATTTTTGTTGCCCACAGACTAGGAGATTCCCGGCGGAGGAGCCACAC
>CAUYLG010073688.1:0-19917 GCA_963573385.1 Cacajao melanocephalus | reverse complement strand
GGAGATGGTGAGAGATTGGAGAAGAAAGAGGAGATGGTGAGAGATCGGAGAGGAAGGAGGAGATGGTGAGAGATTGGAGAGGAAGGAGAGGGAGATGGTGAGAGATTGGAGAGGAAGGAGGGGGAGATGGTGAGAGATTGGAGAAGAAAGAGTAGATGGTGAGAGATCAGAGAGGAAGGAGGAGATGGTGAGAGATTGGAGAGGAAGGAGGGGGGGATGGTGAGAGATTGGAGAGGAAGGAGGTGGAGATGGTGAGAGATTGGAGAAGAAAGAGGAGATGGTGAGAGATCAGAGAGGAAGGAGGAGATTGGAGATTGGAGAGGAAGGAGGGGGAGATGGTGAGAGATTGGAGAAGAAAGAGGAGATGGTGAGAGATTGGAGAGGAAGGAGAAGATGGTGAGAGACTGGAGAGGAAGGAGGGGGAGATGGTGAGAGATTGGAGAAGGAGGAGATGGTGAGAGATTGGAGAGGAAGGAGGAGATGGTGAGAGACTGGAGAGGAAGGAGGGGGAGATGGTGAGAGATTGGAGAGGAAGGAGGAGATGGTGAGAGATTGGAGAGGAAGGAGGAGGAGATGGCAAGAGATTGGTCAATAAGTATAAGGCTACAGTGAGATAGGATAAATAGGTTCCATTAGTCTATTGCATAGTAGGATGATTAAAGCATAATGTTAGAGTATAATACTATATTGTATATTTCAAAATAGGTTGAAAAGAGGGTTTAGGATGTTCTCATCACAAAGAAATAAATGATAACCATTAATGTGATGGATATATTAAATTCCTGATTTCATCATTACATGATTTATATATATATGAAAACATCTTGTTATATGCCACAAATATGAACAATTGTTATGTGTCCCTTACAGTTTTTAAAAAGAAACATTACAGAATGAAATTTTAAAACTATGACTACTTATGCATAAAATAGCCTAATATCAATATTTGGAAAGCAAAAATAACAGAAGATACAAGGAGAAATAGGCAAACACATATCAGGAGTAAAAAGCTTTCATTTAACTCTCTATAATCAAAGATCAAATGGATGAAAATTAAGTTTATGGAAGAACAAAATAATATAACTTAATGAGTACATGTAATTTATATATTTCAAACTCTGAACCCTCAAAACAGAGAAAGACGTCTTTATTTGAGATGCAGCCAAAGTAAAAAAGTATAAAATTCATTCTTTTTTTCTATTGCACTAAAACTAGAAATAAATCATTAAGGCAAAAATTAAAAATCCCCACCACTGTGTGCAGAAAAAAATTTAATGTCTTTTAAAACAACTCTCTTAGGTCCAAAATTCAAATTAATGTGGCAGAATAGCTAGAGCATGCTAATTAAGACAATATGTATAAATCAACTAAAGTAATATCAAAAGGAAAATTTGTTTTACTAAATACTAATAATAATCAAGAGTATATAAAATAAATGAGATAAGCATCCAATTCTAGATATTATAAAAATAGAAGAACCCTTAGAAAAGCAGAGGTATTTAATAGCTTAGAGCAGAAATTAACATACTGATTTTAAAAGAAAAATATTAGAATAAATCCAAAAGCTGACCTTGAGAAAAATAAAAAATAATCTAATTAATAAAAGAGAGATAAAGCAAAAATCCACAAAATAAAATGTATGGAGCAGGGAGAAACCACAGGTATAGTGGAAATTAAAACATTAGTTTATTCAACTCTACGTAAAGACATTCGAAAATTTGAAAGGAATGAATAATTGTATAAGTCATATAATTTACTAAACTGGCTCTGCAAAGGAGAAAATCTAAACAGATCAATGACAAAAGAATAAACATAAAAAGTTGGCTAATTTCCTCTCATGAAACTACCAGGCCAGAAATTATTACAAATGTAATTTTCTAAGCCTATTTTTAAGAGAAGAAAAAGAAAACTTTTGGCAATTTCTTTAAAATCTTTATTTTCTAGAGCACAGAAAAAGAAGGCATTCTACTACACCCGTTCAAATGAAATAAGCCTAACACTGATTTCAAAACCCAGCTGTAGACTAACAACCTTATAAATATCTGTCTTGGTCAGTTCAAGCTGCTATAACAAAAATGCCATGGACTGAGTGGCTGGAACAACAAACATTTATTCCTCACAATTCTGAAGGCTGGGAAGTCCAGGATCAAGGTGCTGGCAGATTAGAAGTCTGGTAAATGGCTAATTCCTTCTTATATCCACACATGGTCTAGAAAGCTAGATTTTATATACTCTTTTAATAATGGCATTAATCTCATTTTGAAGACCCACCCTCATGACCTAACCTAACCCAAATTCTCTCTCAAAGGCTTTATCTTCAAATACCATTACACTGGGGAATAGGGTTTTAACATATGAATTTTTAGGGGACACAAACATTCAGCCCATAATATTGCAAAAATCCTAAACAAAATGATAGACCAGCCAAGTAGGATTTTTTTCCAGTAATCCAACGAAGATTCCACATTAGGAAAGCCATGGATACACAGGCCCTATTAACAGATATAAGCAGAAAAATGACATGATTCATGATTATCTCCACTGATGCCAAATGATGGATGATAGAATTCCACAACCATTTTTTTCTTTTTCCTCTTTTCTTTACTTTTTTTTTTTTCAGACAAAGTCTCACTCTGCCACTCCATTGCCGGAGTGCAATGGTGTGATCATAGCTCACTGCAGTCTTGAACTCCTGGGCTCAAGGGATGCTCCCACCTCAGCCTCTCAGGTAGCTATGACTAGAGTCTTTTTTTCTTTATACTTACATGTACCATACATGCAGTAAAGAGTACAAATCTTAAGTGTACAACTCAACGATTTCTCACATTTATATATGCATATACTTACATATGTGTGTGCATATATATAATTATCATCTAGATTGATAAAGAATATTTCCACTTCTCTGGATGACTCTCAAAAATCTTACTAATATAGATTGGGTTTTTTTGGTCCTGTTTGTGAACTTCATATGCATGTAATCACACAGCACATATCTTTTGCCACATTCATTCATCAAAGTCTCATAGTTAAGTAAGAATATACAAATACTCCCTCAGCATAATAAAACCTGTCTCTGCAAACCCCAAAGATTAATGAGGAAACATCAGAAACCTTTCCATTAATGGCAAGAATATGGAAGATATCTGCTATCTCCAGTATTATTTAACACTATTAGAAATACTAATTAATGCAATTAGACATAAAAATTATAAACATTGGAAATGAAGAGGTAAAACTATCATGATTTTCATATGGGAAACAAAAAAAAATCAAGAAGGACAACACCACCACCAAAAACCTGCTACAAGCAGCAAGATAATTCACTAAGTTGGCTTGATATGAAATTAGTATAGAGAACTTAAGAGCCTTCATGTAAGTAAACAGCCCATTTGAAGGCATAATAGGAAAAAAGACCCTAGTTATAATGGTAGATAGCCCAAAAGTGGGGAAGAAATACATATAGAGATGAAATATCTAGCAATAAAAATCAGTGATAAATGTGTGAGATTAATATGAAGAAAACTCTGAAAACATAAAAGATACAAAAAAAAAAAAAAAAGAAAAACCATACCATAGACTTAGCAACTCTCAACATTCAAAAGATGCAAATTCTTTTCAATCAATGAATTTAATGTAAGGTAAGTGCTACCCAGCCGTTTTGAAGTTTATATGGAAAAATGAACAAACATAAAAGCCAGAATGTTATGGAAAACAGGAGTAATGAGGCGATACTAGCCTTTCTACATGATCATACAATAAAGATACAAAAATGAAAGCATTGTGCTGTGGTATACGAACAGACTGACTGATCGATGAGACACAGTAAAGGCCAGAAATAAACCAAAATCACTCAGGAAATTAGCACATTAGAAAAGAAGCACCTCAAGTCAGAAGGGATAAATCGGTCGTTTAAAAAATGATGTTGGAAAAACACGATGGAAATTCGAAAAAGAAATTATGTTTTATTCATATAACACCTATGTAAGAAGAAATGCCAAATGAATAACAGTTTTAAGTACAAAACTGATATCATAATGCCAGAAGAAAACATTTTTCTTCTCATCTCAAAGTATGAATGGCCTAAGTACCTCAAAAGCCATAAAAGGAGAACTGAAAATCTCACTAACATGAATGTTTTTAAAGATCTGCATGGCACAAACTTTCATGAGTAAAATAAAAAGACAAATTAAAAACTGAAAAATATTTGCAAATCATGTCACAATTTCTTTAACACATAAAGACTTCAAAAATCAGTAAGAAAAGTAAAACCTAACAGCACAATAGAAAAAAAATGAACAAAATGACATGGAACCATTTGCTGAAGGAGAAGGTAAATGGATTTTAAGTTTAGAGAAAACTGCTGAATTTCACTTACAATAAGATAATTGCAAAATAAAACTATACTGAAATACCATTTGTCACCTACTAGATTTGCAAATATCAAAACATTTGATGACACATTTTGTTAGATATTACTAATTTACTCTCCATAAAGCTTATACCAAGTTCTCCAATGATGTGTGATCATGTGTTTCCCTACATACTCACCATTGTTGGTGCAAATGTAAATTGGCATAGCCTCTATGGAACTTAACAATAAGGAACAAAATTTAAAATGCATGTGCTCTTTTGATCTAGAAATTCTACTTCCAGGAATTTGTCCTTATGTATACTCCAGCATGAGTAAAATGATATCCTCTGTTTTTCATTGCACCACTGTTTGTAATAACAAAAAGCTGGACAGTAAGAAACCACTTAAAGCAACTATCTCATTAAAATTATAGCCAAAAAGTGTCACGTAGTGTTATAAAGGGCATTACCACTTCTGTAATAAAAAGTGGGATGATATATGCCTTTTCTTAACTATATGCAAACCATCTTGAGAAGAAGGCCCAAGAAGCTAGTACTATTTGTCACTGCCAGGGAGAAAACCTAGCTTTCTAGAGGACAGTGCTAGAAGAAGACATTTCCCTGTACACATAATTTTGTACTTTCTAAACCTGGAACAATTTGAAAGCCTTACTTATTCCCTAAGTAGAAAAAAAAAAACCCTATTTGAATAAGTATTATAGTTTCTATTGATTAAAGCTTTCTATGTTCCAGCACCCTTCTCCATCATCCCATGTAATCCTGACCAAAAAAGCCAACGAAGTATCCTGCTTTCCACAGATGGGGAAACCGAGGCACATAGAATTGAGGTAACTCATCTAAGATTACAGAGCTAGAGGGCACCTCAGTCAGGACTGAATCCTTGTGGTCCTATGTGAGAGCCCTAGCAGTTCCCACCCACATGTACTACTGTGAACCACATCTATTTGCAGGGTGTCTACAAGGTGGACAGTATATTAATATAGATCAGTCTCGCCCACTCTTAGAGGTCACTCCTTTCAGAGGCACATCCCATAAAGCCCCAAGCGTGCCAAATGCTTCCTTTGGTTGGCTCTGGACTTCCTGCGCCCCATGGAGGCAGGTGCATGGAAGGGAGGGCAGAACAAGATGGCACTGTCCTTATCTCCTCCTCCCCAGCCCTCAGAGTCACTTGGTGGCAAATCTCACATTCATAACCTCTTAAGTGCCTCTCACATGTCTCTCTTTCTCTCCCTTCCAATTGCCTCTAACTCAGTTCAGGATGCCATCAAATCATAATTAAAATTTGGCAATAACCTACTCACTTAATGGGTGGTGGCCAGAATAATGTTTTCCCATTTGTATTATATATTATACATGTAAACATGTTTACTGTAGGAAACCATTTAAATGCCATTATGCAAAAAGATGTCATTCTAATGCCCTCCCTTGGTATGAAAGAGAATAGGACATGATGAAGGACAAGAACCTTCATACCTTATGCTTTCTGGCCCACCTCCCACACAATTCTTGCCTTCTGAATGTGTAGAATGAAGAATGACATCATTTTACGGTTGCTTGAAGGCATTTCTCGTCCCTAGACTTCACCCACACTCTCTCCTGTGCTTGGAATGCCCAGTGCCAGTCCACCTGGACAGTTTCTTACGTTGCTCCAGGACTTAGCTTAAGTGTCTTTCCCTAGGGAAGCCTTCCCTGACCCTCAGTCTTACTGAAATTGTTCTCCTTTTTTACTCTCCAGCAGCCAAAGTGAAACTCAGTTCCAAAACAGATCACACATGCTATGGTATTGCTGATTTGCCTGTCTGAGGCTAATAATCTGTGAGCTCCTGGAGAGCAAGGGTGGTGTCTTGGTCATCTTGGTACACCCAGGATCTGGCATAGCGCCTAGTACTAGTTTGAACTACTTAGTACTTGTTGAACAACTAATTGAATAAAATATGTTAAAGACATGTGCCCCTCCCAGTACTGCTCTTTCACCTTCCAGACCAGCTCCATCAAGCCCTGTACTACTTTCCTAAGCAGCTAATGGCAGGTGCACATCCAAGGGCCACATGGAACACTGCTACATTGGTGGTGCCCAATGTACACATTTACTGGCAGTTACACCTTGTGTAGTCCCCTCCCACAGTGACTCAGCTCAGCCATGTGACTTTCTCTGGCCAGTGAGACACTGGCCAGTATGCCACAAGCAAAGGTTGGGTGGGTAAGTGCTTGAACACTGGCGCTCATCCTCTTGAGACTCTCCCTCCTGGAATCCAGCTGCCAAGCTGTAAAGAAGTCACATGGAAACCAGCACTCTCTGAGAGGCCACAGGGATAGGGCCCTGAAGGGACAGAGATCATCCCGGACATTCCATATTCCAGCCTCTATGGAGCTCCCAGCTGAATCCATTCTCATGAATGACCTCACTTATATCTTACAGAATGCAGAAGAACCACCTAGCTGAGCCCAACCAACCCACTGAATTGCCATTGTTCACTTAAGGCACTATTTGTTATGATCATTTTGGGGATGATTTGTTATGCAAAAATAGACAACAGAAACAGGCCAATATGGAAACTCCCATGTGCCTGATTCCTGGCACTGTAATACAGCTTCCCTGGCAAGCCTGACTTGTCCCTGCAGCTGCCCAATATACCAAGGCCATTTGCTTGGACCAGGGCTGTCAGCAAAAGGAAGACCCAAGTTAGAGAATTAAGCCCCCAAATCAAAGCACAATTATAAAATAAAAACACCCAAGAAGAGCCACAGCTGTATACAAATGTGAGTGGCCTTTGTCAGAGAGAAAAAAAGAAAGCCAGGCTCTGATGTTGCCTTTGCCAGGGAGAAGAAAGAAAGGCCAGACTAGGCTCTGATGTTGCCTTCCTCTGACTACCTTACAAGCACACCTGGCAACAAAACTGCATGAAGCTCCAGCTTCTCAGGACTTTTGATCTTGGAACAAAACAAAATAACATTCCACATCAACCCACACCTACCTCCATGCAGAAATTTAGGTGGTGTTAGACCGAAGGAGACCCCAGTGCTCTGGCCTCCTTCTGCTGCAGGGTGGAATCCACACTCTTTTTTCCTTTGTCCAGCATCCCTCTGTGCCTGGCATTGTGCACAGACCCATGATTGCTGCTCAGGAGCAGCAGGAGATGAACCGCCAGCCAAGAGAGTAGACAGCGCTCTTGGGAGCCACCGAGGTGAACCCTGAAAGTTGAGGAGCCCTAAAACAAGGATGCCTTTCTGTTGATTTATACAGTATCCTCTTGTTCAAGACTAACCTAGGTTTCTTTTTATAATTTGTGGCTCTTGCTTCAATTATAATTAAATCACTTTTGTGGATATAAAATCTTGCTTTTCCAGTAGAAAGGCAGCTCCTTGAGAGCAGAGAATATGCCTGCTTGGTTCTACATTGCAACTGCATTGCCCAGCACAGAGCATAGCACATACTGAGTACTTGGTAAGTAGCTGTGGAGTGAATACACAAAATAAACAAATGTCAAGCCCCGTGTCCTGCATATAGAGTTTCTCATTATGATGCTGATGGTGCTGTCTCACAGCTCTGTGCCTTTACACATGCTGTTCCTGTGCCCAACGTCCCTCTCTGTTTCTGTCCCTCACACAGCCTTCTTACTAGCTCCGGAATGTTGTGCTCATTTCATATCTCTTTGATCTTCAATTTGCTCCTCCAGTTTGCTCTACCTGCCTTAGAAAGAGGGTGTAAGGGTGAACTCTGATCATGCCTATAAAGTGCCTGGCTTCAATAACGCTAGTGGGCTTTCTCTGACCTCTAGCAAAGATTCCCATGACCATTTCTTGGTACCATGTACTCAGTCCCTGGTGCTGTGTAGCCAGAAGTCATGTTTACTGTAAAGTAGTTAGGCAGTGATGGGAACCCATCAGATAAGCTGGAGCTATGCTTCTCAGACTTTATTGTACATACACATTACTTGGGAATCATGTTAAAATGCAGTTTCTAACTCAGAAAGTCTGAGGAAGGAAGGGTGCTGAGATTTTGCATTTCTAGCAAGCACTCCAAGGATGGGATCCTGCAGGCCCAGGGAGCACTCTTTGAGGAGCAAGAGGATACAACACTAGTTATAGGACAAGCCAGGAGAGAGGCAGGGGCAGCCATGGAAGCAAGCATGGGCAGCAGTGGCTGTGGCTCAGGCTGCGTGGGTGACAGTACCCCTGGCTAGTAGGTGGTGGAACCCAATGCTAGCAGCTTTAGAGCCCCGCCCTAGAGGCTGCACAGCTGAACTGCAGAGAACGCCTGGAGCAGGCATTTCATTTCCCAGTTGGTGGAAGCAGGAGGAAGCAGGGGAGTTTTCTCGTGGTGAGGTTGCTCTCAGAATTGGTGCCAGAAAGACATATGTTCCCAGCTGCAAGCTTCTGAGCCTCTGCCTTTCACCCCCTGTACTAGGGGGCAGTTTAAAAGAGCACTAATCATAAAAGGAGGCCACCGGACGCGTGTTATTCCGTGAAACAGGAAGTCCTCTCTGGACAATGTCCCTGACTGGGAGCTGACACTGTAAGAAAGGGAGGGGGAACCCTAGGGCCAGACTTCCCAAATAGCTCAGTGAGGCTTGTTGGGGCCTTCGGTGGCCCATGGCACATTGCTTGTGACGTCCTGGCAGCCCCAGAGGAGAACAATCAGAGCCCACCCAGGTCAGAAGGGCCCTCCCCTCCTCTGGGCTCAGGAAAGTGGGGAGAGAAGTACTTTACCTGCATTGTCTCAGTAGTTCCCAATCTTCCTGGGGGCTTCTGAGGATTCTTGTTTCAAGGCCATCTGCACGAGAGCAGCCACAGCGCTTAGCATCTGTTGATTGAAAAACAATGTCATGCTGGATAAAGAAAATGTGGCACATATAGACCATGGAATACTATGCAGCCATAAAAAAAGGATGAGTACATGTCCTTTGCAGGGACATGGATGAAGCTGGAAACCATCATTCTCAGCAAACTGACACAAGAACAGAAAGACAAACACTGCATGTTCTCACTCATAAGTGGGTGTTGAACAATGAGAACACACGGACACAGGGAGGGAAACATCACACACTGGGGCCTTGGCGGGTGGAGGGCTAGGGGAAGAATAGCAGGGGCTGGGGAATTGGGGAGGGATAACATTAGGAGAAATATCTAATGTAGATGATGGGGCAATGGATGCAGAAAACCACCACCATGGCACGGGCATACCTACGTGACAAACCAGCACAATCTACATATGTACTCCAGAACTTAAAGTATAATAAAAAAAAAAAAAGAAAGAAAGAAAGAAAACAATGTCATGACAACAGCCACCGGGAATTCTGGAATGCTGTTCACTGAATTCAATTTTATTATAAGAACCCTGATGGACATATGAAACTGGCTGAACATCTATGAACAGTCGACATCAATCCAGTGTGTGGGTAATGGACTTAAGGGGCCAGTGGTAACGCAAATCTTTTGCAATCATTCTTTGTCTCCCTTCCCATCTTGGTCTTTGTTCTCTCATTTAATTCTGAATTCTTTATCTCATTGAGTCTTCACAGCAACCCTTGAAAGTAGGTATTGCTACCCTCATTTTACAGACCAGGAAGCTGAAACTCTAATGGCCCAAGTGCACTGTCCAAGGCCACTTGTCAAGGAAGAACCAGAATCAGGTTTGTTGCCCGGGTCTTTCTGACACCGGCCGACCTCTTTCCACTGTTTTCCTGGAGACTTCCTTAGCTGCGGCTTAGCATGGAATCACTCTGGCGCCCTCTGGAGGTCACTCTTCCATCCTGCCCCATGGTTTCCAATAAAGTCCAGCTCATCACAAATTAATACCCATTGCTTTCCTTTTCTTTTTTGTAAGGTCTGGCACCCTGAAGAGACTCCTAAGTAAAATATAGCTGATTATTATAAAAATGTGTCCAAGAATGGAGACACGTGCAGGGCCTCTCAGCCCACTCTCACAGCCTAGGGAGAAGGGGAGGTAATGGAGGAGGAGGTGACAGGCCCCCTCCACCCCCACGCCATGCCCACCCCCACGCGGCCCCACAGCTGTCTGTCTGTGTCAAATGTTCTAAGCAGAGGTTGGGGGCTTCACTCCCCACACAAAGAGAGTTCAGAGCTGTCAGCACCTTTCCCACAGTACACTAGGTGCTGAGGAACAGGTGATAATTACAGCCCTGTCACCCTCATCACCTCTGAGCTGGATGGGTTTTTTCTAAAAACAAATGTTGTGCTGCCTGGAGATCAAAGTCGGAGCTTCAGTTGAGGAAATACACACATGCAGGCTGCTGCTCTTTTCCATAAAGCACAGGGAATTGGCTTGGAAAACACCTTGGAGATGGCTGGCTTGGCCTCCTGCCGCCAGGGGAAAAGGATTGCAAGAGGGAGGAGGAGGCTTCCCAACCTCCACAGGTGCACCTTCTGCCTCCCAGGGGAGGCAATCCTTCACCGGCCAGCATGGCGGGTCAGAGCTCCATCCCTCTGCCCTTTGGAGAAAAGGGATTTGCATGGCCCTTCACATCTTAGAAGGAATCTTGCATGTTGCCCTCACCTGTAGCTCTGAAGTCAACTCTCTTCTCCAACTTAAATGCGCCCCAACTCTTCGGATTTTTAACTTAAAAGGACTCCAAGCTCCTCAGTCTCCTCAAGGTCTCCCTGTCCTCAGGACTCACCGTCATATATCTGTGAATGTCTATGTTAAAAAGCAGCAACGAGTCTAAAATATTCTGGAAATAGGTACTCAGATTTTCACCTTCAGATTCACACACACTGCTATAAACCAATCTCCTATACAAACAAATGTAGTTCCACATAGTATCTACTGTTAATTGAGTATTTTAACTATACGCCAAGCGTCATGACAAGCATTTACACACATTACCCCATTTAGTCTTCATGCATCCTTATGAGATGGGTAGAGAGACCGTGTACATCACCATCACTTTACAGATAAGGAAACTAAACCCTAAAGATGTTAGGAATCTACCGGCGTCTCAGAGCTAATGAAGTACTGAAAAAGCACTGAACTCTATACTTGTCTCCAAAAATTCATGCTCTTAACCACTCCTCTATCTTGTCTACCTCATACAAAGTCATGTAATGTTGTTTTAATAAAACTATACATACATTCCAATATGGCTCTACTTAATTGCATTTATAATTACATAAGCACGCTCAGAAAGAGATACCAGTAAGTCCCTGCAGGTTGTCATACAATCAAAATTTCTATTTTTAAACAAAGACCCTACAGAAATACGGTCCTCTCCCAGTGTAACTTACCTAATCAACTTTATTTACAACTATTTATCATTGTAGAAACCATTATTCAGATAAAAGCAAAGCAATGAATGCGTGGAAATACATTTGTGGTTTGCCTCAGCAATTTCATCTCTCAGAAAGCAGAGGTTGTGAGTAGGGGAAGGCATCTATTTGGAAACTAATTCTGCTTTAACGAGGGGCAACTGCTTAGAGAAGGAACAAAGAGAGAAATCCTGAGACATAGTAGCCAGATCTCCTCAAAGTTCGTGCTATTCATGAAGAAAGAGCTGGGTATGGTCTTACCTGTACCTTAGTCTTTACAAAGTCAGATTGTAAAATCTTCAGAGAAAAGATCAGCTGATCCCATGACCTCATACTCTCATGGAAGACAGCTGTGGAGGGATGACTTTCAAAAATAAAATTCTGACAAGACGATGGCAAGTGACTCTGATATAGAAGCGAAATTGCACAGGAAGAATACACACGAGTGACACAGACCTCTAAGTGTAATGTCAGGAAGGCTGAAGCCCAGAATGAGCCGAAGCCAACACTACAAAAGGTCTTCCTGGGTAGAATCAGAGCGATGAGAACAGAGAAAGGCTAGATCCATCTCTCCAAGCACCAGCTGTATGACCCACGGTGATTTTCTTAACCTCTCTGAACCTCACTCAGTTCCCTTGTCCATAAAATGGACATAATTATTATACTGCAGGTTTCTTGTAAGGATTACATAGAATGATGCATTAGAAAAGCAAATAACAGGGTGGGTGTGGTGGCTCACACCTGTAATCCCAGAATTTTGGGAGGCTGATGCTGGCGGATCACCTGAGATTAGGAGTTCGAGACCAGCCTGGCCAACATGGTGAAACCCCGTCTCTACTAAAAATACCAAACTTAGCTGGACATAGTAGTGTTTGCTTGTAATCCCAACTACTCAGGAGGCTGAGGCTGGAGAATCACTGGAACCTAGGAGGTGGAAGCTGCAGTGAGCCAAGATGACGCCATTACACTCCAGCCTCTGGGCAACAGAGTGAGCCTCTCTCTCAAAACAAAACAAACAAACAAAAATCTAGTACAGAAGACATTCAAAAATGTAAGTTGTAAACATATGAAAAAAAAAGCTCATCATCACTGGTCATTAGAGAAATGCAAATCAAAACCACAATGAGATACCATCTCATGCCAGTTAGAATGGCAACAGGAAACAACAGATGCTGGAGAGGTTGTGGAGAAACAGGAATGCTCTTACACTGTTGGTGAGAGTGTAAATTAGTTCAACCATTGTGGAAGACAGTGTGGTGATTCCTCAAGGATCTAGAACCAGAAATACCATTTGACCCAGCAATCACATTACTGCGTATATACCCAAAGGATTATAAATTATTCTACTGTAAAGACACATGCACACATATATTTATTGCAGCACTATTCACAATAGCAAAGACTTGGAACCAACCCAAATGCCCATCAATGATAGACTGGGTAAAGAAAATCTGGTACATATACACCCTGGAATACTATGCAGTCATAAAAAAGGATGAGTTCATGTCCTTTCCAGGGACATGGATGAAGCTGGAAACTGTGTTAGTTTATATTATTAGCAAACTAATAACAGGAACAGAAAACCAAACACTGCATGTTCTCACTTATAAGTTGGAGTTGAACAATGAGAACACATGGACACAGGGAGGGGAAAATCACACACTGGGGCCTGTTGGGAGGTGGGAGGCAAGAGGAGGGACAGCATTAGGACAAATACCTGATGCATGCATGCAGGGCTTAAAACCTAGATGACTGGTTGATGGGTGCAGCAAACCACCATGGTACATGTAAACCTATAAACAAATCTTGATGTTCTGCACATGTATCCTAGAACTTAAAGTATAATAAATAAATACAAAATAAATTTTAAATATATATATATACACATATGAATATGTATGTTGTCAGTTCCCTCCTGTCCCCATAATAGTAATGATTTAAAGTTAACAAAAATCGGCCCTCTTCAGCTCCTATTTTCTTTCTGCCTCTCTGTCAAGGACAGCGATTCTCAGATTAGAACATC
This sequence comes from Cacajao melanocephalus, assembly GCA_963573385.1. Classification (NCBI taxonomy): domain Eukaryota; kingdom Metazoa; phylum Chordata; class Mammalia; order Primates; family Pitheciidae; genus Cacajao; species Cacajao melanocephalus. Next base: position 6,254 of record CAUYLG010073688.1, on the reverse strand, counting down.
TAGAATAAGCATTGGTAAGGAGAATTTAAGATTCCAGGTAACATACTGAAGTAAAAATGAGGTCAAGCCTCTTGACCTGGAAGAATTCTATTCAACAGTTTGAGGATATCACACAGGATATGGACCTGCAGTTGGGAACCCTTTAAAAATTGTCATGGATGGAGAAAGAGACAAAAGTCATGATGGGTGCATAGCAAACGCTCAATTAAAATTTGTTCAAATGTTGAAAAGGGACTAGAAACAAGCAAATGCCTTGATTTTCCAAAAGAGATGCATTTGCTGGAGGCCCATCCCAGGCACCATTCTCATCAAGTAGGTGGTTTGCATGCCCTCGAAAAGAGATGCTGTGATCCAGAGGGGCCACCTTGGGTCCACAAAGAGCCCCTTATACCTGACATCTCTCATTTTCTTTTCTAATAGAGTTGTTGGATGAATAGATGAAAAACAGTACCTTCAGGCTCATGATCCCAGAAGGAGAAATGTGACTCAGTCAGGAGCTTTATAATTGGAAGAACGACCACATCCAAGGAGAACAATCACTGGATCAATTTAATTGAATCAATACTTGGGGTGAGGACCCTGGAGTCCTAGGCAGGACTCTCATCTTCCCATAGATGAATTGCTGATCAGTTACAAATTAAACAAGGAGGGGCCATTCATGCATTGAAGAGCAGAGTCCGGATCCTGTACCTACACCAGGTAAATTCGAGGTCACAAAAGCAATGTCTTTTCTATAACATCCATTTTTCTCCAGGTTCCATAGTCACCCAGGCCAGAAGCGTCTTCCTCTCATTCATTCCCTCAACCCATTCACTTGCCAAATTCACTGGTTTTACCTAAATATTTCTCAGGTATTTCCTCTACTTTCAATCCCACAATCCCTGCCTAAATATAAGCCCTTGTCATACTAAGTAATCATGGTCAGGGGTTGGGAATCCTGTCAGAGAAAGCTGTGTTCAAATCTCAGTTTCTGCTCACAGCTTATGCTGGTCAATACTGGGCAAGTTGTTTAACCTGTTGAAATTTTAGTTTTCTTGTATGTAATGTGGGCATAAGAGTGACACCCGCCTCAGAGGCTGATACAAGATTTATGAGATAATGCTTGTAAAGCATTTAGCACTGTGCCTGGCATAGGATAAGTACTCAGTAAATTTTGATCAATATTACTCGATAGTTGCGATAACCTCTCATCTGGTCTATCTACCTCCAGCCCCACCTGCCCCTGTATTATCTGCCTATCACTAGAGGGAAGATCAAATCCACAATGTTTCTTCCCAGAGCAAACACCACCACAGGCGCACACACACACATGCACATTCAGCACTGCCCCAGGATAAAGACCCAACTCTTTTGCCTGGCATACAGGGACCTTCTTGGCTTTTCTAAACCACAGCAGTAGCTACTGGCTATTTCCATGGCACAGTGTTTATTTCTGATCTCTGAGCTTTTGAGTAAGATTTTCCCTTTGCCTGGCGTGCCTCTGCCCCTCTTGTCCTTCCAGGGACCTCCAACCCATGCATTAAAATCCAGGCAAGTGTCTCCTCCTCTGGGAAGCCCACAGGTCCTCTCAGGCTGCCCATGCTCTACCCCCATCATGGACATCTCGGAGCCTCCGTGCCCTTACCTGCAAAAGGGTACTTAAAACATCACCCCAGACGGTGTCATATGACAATTAAATGAGATTAAAATTCATAGCATTTCTGGAAGATTGGAATTCAATCAGAGTGCTGGGAAAAGCTCAGACTGTTTCATGTGATGGATGGTAGGCAGAGATGGTACTGTTTACACGAAGGGAAGGGAGTGAGGACTTAAAATGTGAGCCCTAGGAGGCAGGCGCCGTGTTCTGTTCATTTTTGGATTCCCAAGCAAAGAGAGCTTTGCTCACAAAACACAACAATTGCTTGCTAAATTAAAGTCTGAAATAGAAAATAAATAGATATCTCAGGCCTCCTCTCCCTGTAATGACTGTGGGTGGTGTTTGGCCAGGAGTTATGCCATCATCACACTTCTTTTCTTCCAAATGAGGAAATCACTTTCTCAATGATTTTCCCTCATTCTGGCAAAGCAAAAATGATCACACTACCTTTATATCTGGCTCCCAAAAGAGGAAAGGGATGGGGCTTGGAGGTTAGAGGCCTCCCTAAGGTGCTCCAGCCTTTCACCAGCAGCACCTGGCTTTCACTAAGGTTTACCCTACTTGCTCACACTCTTCTTCCTGTGGAACAAGAGAGCTCTGTGGACAAGCAAAAGAAGTGTGTCCTTACTTGTGACAGCAGAGAGGGCACAGAAGCAGCCTGGGCCATCCCAGACAGACCAGCCTGGCCTCTTGCCCTCATGCCTATGGGACATTTCATAGCTGTCACTGCACCAGGGCTTCCATCATGACCAAAGCAGAGAACCCTCTTCACCTTCTCAGGAGCTCTGAAAAGCAGCAGTGCTGGTGCTGCCAACAGGGATTCAGCCCTAGCGATTTCTTGGAGTCAGTTTCATGGATCCAGCAAACACTGTATCTACTCACAACTAAACTGAGAATTGGGCCAATGCATGCATTGCCTATAGCCCTCACTCACTAAGCGAACCTGGGGATCTTCTTGTTCTCTCCTTGGAAACATCTCCCCAGCTTCCTATAGTTTTCAGGCCACACAGACCAGAAAATACATCATGGAAAGGCTGAAAAGGGAGACACTTGGTTAAGATCGCCCAGAGTCAGCCTCAAACCCAAGCCCTGACTCTCAGCCTAATGTCCTCACCCTGCCCCACACTACCTGCCTGGGTTGGCACTCATAGTGCTCACCCCCCAAGGATAGACTGAAACTCAGGCTTGTTTTTGAAAGTCCTGAAACCTCTACCAGACAGGTCAGGAGCTCAGCCGCAGGTAACAGGGCTGCAGGTTTTAATCACGAAAACTACATCTCTCTTTCCCTCACTTTTTGCCAGGTTCTGTACACTGACTATCTCTTTGGACGCCACAAAACTTATCACCTCCATCTTACAGATATGAAAAGTAAACCTCAGAAAAGTGATGTAGCATGCCCAAGATTCCACCTGGAAAGTGAACATCTTCATTTCAGGGCTGTGGATGTGGCCGGATCAGATGCTGGCTTATACTAGGAGGGGAAGAAGTCAGATTTTATCCAAATGACAAGAAGAAAACATCATTCATAAGCCCAGCTAGTAAATATGCTATAGGCAGGGAGAAAAGAGGATCTGGAGTTGAACACTTCTCCAGGAGAAATAATGTCTGCTGCTCAGGGCAGAACAGCTAGAAGCCCAAGGCCTACTTCTGTAAGTCTACTTTGCCCACAGCAAAAGTATAGGTCAACCCAAGAGATCCAGGACAGCTGCAGAGAGATATACATGGCACCGCAGGGCTGGAATGCCCATCTGGGGTCCTCATCCGGAGGAGAAGCTGAGAAGCAGGCTCCGACACAGCCTGAGCATCCCTCTGAACCTGGCGATGAGGAGGGACAGCTGGTCTCACATCCCACCCAAGCAGGATCAACCAGGACCAGTGTCAGCCAAGGTGCCCAAGAGGCTCTAAGTGACCTTAGGAAACAAATGGAATCAGCTAGTCAGCTTTTGAAATATGTGGAGTTTTCCTTCTTTGCATTATAATTTTTCTCTCCAAACCTGTCAATCCGTATGGGCCAAGCTAACCTGAAAACATTTGTCCCTGTGAGAGAGCAGAACTGGAGAGATCAGAGCTCCCCTAGAGGCTGGGCAAAGCCCAGCTAGGGAAGGTTCTGCCCACACACCCTGAGCACCTATGGTGTGTCAAGCCTCAGTGCTGGGGAGAAGCTATTAGCAAAATAGAAAGGGGCCTCTGCTGTTATGGAGCTGACCTTCCAGAGGAAGGGACACAGACGACACAGGGCTAAACACAGACTATGGGGTGAATTCAAAGGAAGAAGTGCATCCTAGGGTGGCCGTAGCGGCCTCTCTAAGGTGGTACGGAGGTAACCTTTGGGCTGCACAAGAAGGTGCTGCTCTAGGAAAGCTCTAAGGAAGAGAATTCCAGGCAGAGAGAACAGCAGACACAAGAGCCCTGAGACAGGACTGAGTTGGGCGTGTGAGAGGAACTGTCAGAATGTGGGCGTGACCAGCACCTGGGGCACATGGGGATTGGGAGCAAGATGTGATACAAGGGCAAAGAGGCCGGCAGGCTCGGTGAGCTGGGCGGGCTCCCGAGAGCCCATGTGCTGGCTGCACCCTTAGTGCCTAGCTGAACAGAGCTGGAGAGTTCAGCAGGGGCTGACAAACACGTGGGGGTACAGCCTCAGAGGGCCGGGCACTGGACTGGCCTTGGGATTGAATGAAGAACAGCCCAGTGGGGAAGACAGCCACACACACAGAACCCAAAGCCCTGTCTACACTGTCAGACGGATCATACATGTCTAGGGCTTCTCCCTCAGAGCCTCAGAGCCAGACATCGAAGAGCATTTCACTGCAGATCCCCTACCCTGCCTTCTTGCTCTTTTGTTTGTTTTTCTTTACCGGGGCCAGAACACATGGAGAGTGAAGTTGGTAATTCTAGAAGCCTGCAGTTGCCAACCGGAGGATGAATTACTGAGGTGTTGTGCTTGTTAATAGCACACTCCAAGTCTCAGGTGTTGACAGGGCTGAAGGCCACCAGGGGGTTTGTCCATTCAAGCCAGATACTTTCTAGGGACTAGCCTGGAATGCATTATGATGCTTTTGGGAGAATAAAAATGCCCTCGTTCACCACCCCACCCCGCAACCCCCACAACACACACAGATATTTAACTAGGAACAAAGGAAGACGAGTGTTTGGCTCAGGCTGTTTTCAAAGTATTGGAGCCCCATGCAGGACTTCTGCAGCCCTCAAGCAGGCTCTTGCAAACTGAAGGGAAACTACCCAGTTGTAGAGGCTCTTACAGCCTCAGTATTGCAGCATCCACAGGCAGGACTCAGACAGAGGCACCCAGCATCTTTCTTCTGGGATACATTCAGTAGTTACCCAGGGTTTCTCACCATGAAACTCCTCCTTCCCCTTTCTGGAGGCCGTATAGAGTGAACTTACTATGGCTCTGCTCCCCACAGTTAAACTGTAGATTTCCTGTTTTTAATAAAATACATGTACAACAATTTCAATAATTAAACAATCAACAAGTATTCATTCTATGGCTACCAAGGGCACTTCTCTAGGCATTTTGCATACTAATTCAAACAAACTGTGGAGCATGTGGAAATTACAGAAACCTACAAGGAAGGAAAAAAAATTAAAATATTACCCATTAGCCTATCACCTAAGAGGCAGCAGAGTTAAAGTTGTATTTAGTACATTCTTTTCCAGACATTTATCTATACATTTTTAATATGGTTGAGATCATACTGTCAACTTAATTTTGTATCATGACTTTTAAATTTAACATTATATCATAATCACTTTCCCCAGTTAGGATTGCTGGTGTTAACCCATAGAAATTCAAGATATCCAGTTAAAACGGAATTTCATAGAAATTAACAAATAAAATTTGGTATAAGTATATCCCAAATATTACATGGAATATACACTAAAAAAATTATTGCTTGTTTCTGCTGAATTTCAAATTTACTGGTGTCCTGGTGTTATCATGAACCCCAAGTTTCTCTTCAAAGAATCAGTATGTCAGTATGTTCAGCTCTCTTATTCTTTAATTCTCTGTTTTAAAGTTTAACTTCCTTGTAATTCTAGTAAACAACCTTCTCCACCGGTTCTAATCAGTAGTTCACATCTGTTCCCCTCTCCCAGCTCCATTCTGACGCATCCCAGTCACCTGTTCCAGTCACCTGCCAGCGTCACATTCTTTGACCTGGGTCACCCCAGCTACCTGCTCTGACCCACTCATAACCATCCTTCCCACAAATACACCCCGCCACTCCAGCTCAGACCCCTGTTTTCTTTAAAATAGCCAATCGGGTGTAGTCTAGTTTGTGTGGTCTAACCCTAGCCAATAGGGGAACGACACAGCAGTAGGGTTGACCCCCATCAGGCATAAGTACTCCTTCCCCGCCTTGTCAAAGCATGCGGCCACCATTGTTCCATCTGTGAGCTGCACCCTTTTATAGAAGTGCACTGCCTTGCTGAGAGGATTTGTCTTTGAGTGCCATTTCTTTTGCGGCATCAAAATTTTGCTTATAACACTGGATTGTATCTGGCAACCTCTGGTTAAATAGTCACAGGAGGCTACATCTCTAGACTCCTCTTTGCCACCAGACCCCTTTTCTCATTCTGTTCAAACACACGGACCTTG
>CAUYLG010073687.1:0-21589 GCA_963573385.1 Cacajao melanocephalus | reverse complement strand
TGGGATTTCACCATGTTGGCCAGGCTGGTCTCGAACTCCTGACCTCAGGTGATCCACCTACCTCCGCCTCCCAAAGTGCTGGGATTACAGGCATGAGCCACCACACCCGACCAGTGAGTTACTTTCTAGTGGTGGTCAGGGAAAGGCTTTCTGAGAAGATGGTATATGAACACAGACCTGAAAGACATGAGGGAATGTGCTTTGCCAATTTCTGGGATTGTGCTTGTAGGTTCAATCACTGTTTCTACTGCCCTCAAGGAGATTGCAAAACATTCCACATGCACACACAAGTGCACCCACACAGACAGATATTTACTTTTATTTATGAATATACTACTTTTGCCAAACTACCTGAAAGTTTTGTCCTACTGATGACATTTCTGGTCATGATGATAGGTTTGAAGGGAGCAAACCATCTGTGATGTCCTGCTCTGACCTCCAGTGACCAAGGACATGCAGACATCTGCTAAGCCTCTGGCTCAGATTGCTGGGTAAATCTCTGGTCATGGGAGCTTTATTCTCATTCCAAATGAAGCTAAATGGTCCATAAAATTAAAGTCCTGACCTTTTCATATCATATTCTACCAACCATATGGAACAACATGCTCAAAAAAAGAAAATCAATATGTAAAAATATACAGGCCAAACATACACAGAAAAGACAAACATTAAATTTTTACTAGATCTGAATGGCCATGGGGGATATTGTTACCATGGTGAGGTCATGGTTAAGAGACTGGATGGGATGGGAGGAAAGTATTGGGTGGGCATAATGGAATCTGTGGCATTCAAAGGGTGATTTCTGTGATTAAAGACACAAACTCTTGAGCTGTATATAGATGATGACTTGCACAATCTAGTGACTATCTTCTGGGCACAGTTCCTGGAACAGTGCCTGCCTCATGGTGGATGCTCAATAACTGTGTATTCAGTAACTCGTGAACTGAACAATCAAATGCTCTTTAATGAAGTTTCTTTTATCTCATTTAATTTTGTAAAAAGATTATACATTGACATAGCTCAACATCTTGCTGCAAAACGATGTTGCTAAGTCTTGATCTCATCTCATTCCTTCCCCATCCAGTTCCCACATCCTGCATATCAAACTCCCCCATAATGATTTTGATTAGTAGTTTCTTATTTATCCTTCCAGATTTTGTTTATGCAAATGGATTTTTATTTTATTATGCAAAAGATAACACTTTGGGAAGCCTAGGCGGGAAGATCACCTGAGGTCAGGAGTTCGAGACCAGCCTGACTGACATGGTAAAACCCTGTCTCCAACTAAAATAGAAAAATTAGCTGGACATGGTGGCAGGTGCCTGTAATCCCAGCTACTAGGGAGGCTTAGGCAGGAGAATCGCTTGAATCCAGGAGGTGGAGGCTGCAGTGAGCCGAGATCACGCCACTGCACTCCAGCCTGGGCAACAGGGTGAGAGTACGTCTCAGAAAAAAAAAAAAAGCATGAGTTCTCAAAAACAGAATTGCTGGGTCAAAGAGTCATGGATTTGTAGTTTTGATTTATTATGATTACTATTACTACCAGAGACTGGGTCTCACTCTGTCACCCAGGCTAGAGATAGTGGTATGATCTGAGCTCATTGTAACCTCAAATTCCTTGACTCAAGCGATTCTCCTGCCTCAGCTTCCCAAGTAGCTGGGACTACACGTACTTGCCACCACCTGGCTAATTTTTTTATGTTTTTTGTAGAGACCCTCAGGCTGGTCTCGAGGTCCTGGCCTCAAGCACTTCCCCTGCTTCAGCCTCCCAAAACACTGGGATTATAGGCATGAGCCACTGTGCCTACAGGTAATTTTACTTATATATACAAATATATAACCAAATTGCCTCCAAAGGGGTTTTGCTAATCTATATACTCACCAGCAAGGTAAAAGAATCCCTGTTTCTCCACAGCCTTGCCAATAGTTTTATCAAACTTAAATTTTTGCTAATCATAGGTAAAAAATCATCTCAGTATGGTTCTGTTTTGTGTTTCTCTTGCTGTGAGGCAGAGCACCTTTTTATTTCTATGAATGGACTTTTCATACCTCTCTTATGTTTATATTATGTTTATATTTTGATACTTGGCTTATAGGAGCCCATTGCATATAGAGAGATTAGCCTTTTCTTTGTCATGCGTGTTGCAAACACTTTTTTCCAGTGGTGTGTTGGTAAATAACAGTGACTCTCTGGGAAAAAATAAACTCAGGTTTATAGCATTTGCCAATTTCCATGGTGTAAACAGCCCCATGATGAACAATCTGAAGCTATCAACATTATGTCACTAAATGTGGAGTTCAGAAGAAATGTTCAGCAGCACACAATTATATACATAATACAATACAAATACACATTTGTATTTTTACAATACAAACACAACAATAGATGTGGCCAGGCAAGGTGGCTCACACCTGTAATCCCAGGACTTTGGGAGGCTGAGGTGGGTGGATTACATAAGGTCAGGAGTTTGAGATCAGCCTGGCCAACATGGTGAAACCCTGTCACTACTAAATATGCAAAAATTAGCCGGGCGTGGTGGTGCACACCTGTAATTTCAGCTACTTGAGAGGCTGAGGCAGAAGAATTGCTTGGATGCAGTGAGCCGAGGTCATGCTACTGTACTCCAGCCTGGGTGACAGAGTGAGACTCTGTCTCAAAAAAAAAAAAAAAAAAAATAGATGTAAATACCTCAAGCATTAATGATAGCAAAATGTAGTTAAATAAATAGGAAGTGATGAGATTTTCAGTATTTATTACTTCTGATTTTAACATACTTTAATTATGTTTCTATAATTTAATTTTTAATAACTGCTTGATAACCAGTTTGCAGAACTCCTAAAAATGTAATAATCAGCTCACATGAGCCAGTACAAGCCAGCTCCAATACACCTTCTTTTTTTCCCAGTTTGTTGATTGTCTTTTGACTTTCTTTGTTTTCTTGACTTTCTGATGATGTTTTTTGCTATACAAAAGCTTTAATTTTGATGCAGTTGCATTTATCAATCATAATTTTTATGGGCTCAGAATTTTGATTGTGTGTTTTTGTTTTCATTTTTCAGACAGGGTCTCATTCTGTTGCCCAGGCTGGAGTTCTGTGGCTCAATCATGGCACATTGCACCCTTGGCCTCCTGGGTTTAAGCAGTCCTCCCACCTTAGCCTCCTGAGTAGCTGGAACCACAGGCACTTGCCACCATGCCCAGCTAATTTTTTTTTTTTTTTTTTTTTGTAGAGATGGAGTCCCATTATGTTGCCCAGGCATGGATAATCCAAAAACAAATAAACAAAAACAAAAAATAAAATGAGACAGGGACAGGGAAGCTCTTTATAAACTATAAGAATAATTCAAATGTACCCCTCTAATAATGGTAAATACCTTGTCCATTGATTTTTTTTTAAGCTGCATCATTTAAAGATGGCTTTACAAATCAGTGGGAAAAGATGGACTGTTCAAATGTTGTAAGGAAACTGGATAGGCTTCTGGAAAAAAATGAAAGTAGGAACCCCACCTCCCACCACACACAAGAATATAATCTAAATGGGTTAAAGATTTAAATGTAAAAATGAAACCATAAAAGTATTAGAAGAAAACATAAGAGGACTCTTATAATCTTGGAATGGGGAAGGTCTTCCTAATCATTACTCAAAATTCTGAAAGGCTGGGTGTGGTGGATCATGCCTGTAATCCCAACACTTTGGGAAGCAGAGGTGGGAGGATCACGTGAGGCTAGGAGATTGAGACCAGCTTGGGCAAATAGCAAGACCCCATCTCTATTAAAGAAAAACAGTTCTAATTGTCTTCGGTAGATAGTATTGTTCCCACACTATAGATGAAAGAACAGAGGCTGGGAGAGGTTAAGTCAATCACAGTGATATGTACTTCCCACTCTTAGCTCTTATTGCTCTTATTTTCTAGTACCCATTCTTCTAGCACTGGCACCTCCCCACTTGGTACACTGAATCCCAAAAAAGATTTTCTGACCATGAGTAAAAAGAAAGGCCATATAAATGTATGGAGGCTGCTTATTATCCTCTAAACAGCCAAGATCCTAAATTAGATATGTTCTATTCCTGCTCATCAGCCTTTCTTTTTCTGTAGCAAGGTGAAAATCCCCCTGGCCTAAAGCTTCTCAATATGGCAAGGTCAGGCCAGGCGCGGTGGCTCATGCTTGTAATCCCAGCACTTTGGGAGGTGGAGGCAGGCAGGTCACTTGAGGTCAAGAGTTCGAGACCAGCCTGGTTAACACAGTGAAACCTCGTCTCTACTAAAAAATACAAAAATCAGCTGGGCGTGGTGATGGCCGCCTGTAATCCCAGCTACTGGGGAGGTTGAGGCAGAAGAATCACTTGAACCTGGGAGGCAGAGGTTGCAGGGAGGCAGAGGTTGCAGTAGCCGAGATTGCGCCACTGCACTCCAGCATGGGCGACAGAACTAGACTCCGTCTAAAAAAAAAAAAAAAAAAAAAAAAAAGTCAAGGTCTTGGTTTTATCCCTGGTGTCTTTGGCTGGAAAGGTGTAAAAAGTCATTATCCAATGATGTCACAGCTCAAACCAGCACAAGAGCTTCTTTTCATATTGGGCTTTCTAAAGATGTTTTTTGATTTAGAATTTCCTCATCTTGGCCTTTTGGATTAGATTGTACCTGGAAAACAGAAAAATATTCTGAGTTGGGATCAGGCCCTCTAAATAGTCACTTTCCTATGAAATAGCTAACAGATGGAGTTTCATAATTAGAATTTTTTTTCGTTTTTATTGAAATGTAAGCTTCTGGTAAAATGCAAGTAGCCCCTGGGAAGGTTTACACTCATGTTTTATTGACCATGTCCACCTTAGTGTGAATTCATTTCACAGATTATTTATTTGGAGCATATTTCCATACAGGAAGTAGGAGGAAAAGGAGAAAAAGAAGAAAATGAGAGGAGAAGGAGGGGGTAGTAATGATGGGGAAAAGAGTGAGAAAATGGAGAAAGGAAGACAATTACCAAAAGCTTGCCTCCTCCAGTCACTTCTGAGATACAACTGGAAGGCACAGGCAGGGTGAAACAAGCTGTTATGAAAGGAGCCATAAGGAATAAAGTAAATTAGACAGGTTCTCTGAACTCTGAGGGGAGAGTTTAACACCAGAACCAGTCGTCTCATTCTTTTCACATATTCTTCTACTTGGTCACTTTTGCCATTGCTCAGGACCTTCATAAGCTAGAATTAATTTGCCACCAGAAATCAGACCCAACCATTCACAGCATGTAACTGCAGCTGTCCACTACTGTCAGCAAGCACCAGCTCCCCGAGCAATTTACTACCTGGACAAAACTGCATTTTATAAGCTTCTCCATTCTCAACTGTCATTCAATATCCTCTTGGATTCCTCATCTATAAAATCCTAATTCTCCAACCAAGTTCCTATTCCAAGTTGCTTTGCAGTGGCCAAGAGTGTCTTTGTTCCCACCATTACATTGTGATTGTACACACCTTCATTTAGGTTACATGCCAAGCCCTTTGTCGCCCTTTGGTGAAAGTCCAAGTGAAGGCAAAACTATGTTAAAGAGGACATCAGCAAAATGGCAGGCTAGGAAGAGCCAAGCTTTTATTTCCCCACAGAAACATATGAGGGGAAAAGAAAGCAGAACCTGTTTGAACCAACTTTATCAGAGCTCTGGAAAATAAAGTTGACAGCCACCAAGCAAATGCCCAATCAAGAAAAAGCCATTTTCAAAATGGTAGAAAAGCTTTGTAACATTATTTATTACTCACCCTTACCCCACTCTCCTTCAATATGTGGTTTTGGCCTTGAACTGGCAACAGCTCAGTCCCCAATACCCTTCCTTGAACCAGAAGGAGCATAGCAGACCTCGTTCACAAATTATTATGTACGTTTGTTCTAGCAGATACTTGAAAAACTGAAACAAAGAGATAGTCTCTGTTTTGCCTAACTCAGAACTCTCCGGAAAACAGTGGTAGGCACTACTCATAAAACCTGCAAGGCGACTGACTGCAGACCCACAGGCTCCTGGGACAAAAAATTACAGATGAAGGTATATAACAGACCATCTAAACACCAGAGGAGAAACTGCGCTATAACTAAGTAATTTGCACATTCAAAAGCAGCCATGTATATGAGAGAATTTAGGAAGCCATGTATAAGTCCATGCAAGATGCAAGACCAGAAAAAACCTGAGAAGACTTTAAGCTTCTACCTTGAGCTGATCCCTAGGCACAAAACAAGCTTAGCTAAGTGTTTAAAGAATGTCCTAGGATTGGCCGGGCGCAGTGGCTCACGCCTGTAATCCCAGCACAGCGGATCATGAGGTCAGGATATTGAGACCATCCTGGCTAACACGGTGAAACCCTACCTCTACTAAAAATGCCAAAAATTAGCCGGGTGTTGTGGCACATGCCTATAGTCCCAGCTACCTGGGAGGCTGAGGCAGGAGAATCGCTTGAACCTGGGAAGCAGAGGCTACAGTAAGCTGAGATCATGCCACTGCACTCCAGCCTGGGCAACAGAGTGAGACTCTATCTCCAAAAAAAAAATAAATGTTCTAGGAAAAGGCCAATCTACAAACACTGACAAAGCTGCAGGCATTTAAACAACATTGTTGTTTAAACTTCGTTAAAGCATTAACTAAACATGAGCCAATGGAACAGAGACTTCAGTGATCCAACACAATAGACTCTGCAAAAATAGTTAAGAAAACTCTCAAAACTAACAGACTATTACAGTCTTCAACGACCAAAAAACAAAGAGAAAAATAAAACAACAAACCCTAAACAAGAGAATGTCCTTTCCAGAGTTACCATATTATAATAATTGGGCATTTGCCCAATTTAAAAAAAAAAAATCACAAAGTACACAAAGAAAGAGGAAAATATGACTCATTCAAAACAACAAAATAAATTGACAGGAGCCATTCCTGAGGAAACCCAGACATCAGACTTAGACAAAACTCAATATACAATTTAAAAAAGAAAAAGCTAAAGGAAAAAGAAGTAAAGGAAATCAGGAACAGAATGCTTTGTTGTGAATATTTGTGTCTACCCAAAATTCGTATGTTAAAATCCTAACCTCCAAGATCTTAGGAAGGGAGACCTTTGGGAGGTAATTACTTAATTATGATAAGTTTCCTTATAAAAGTGGCTCCTCGGCCAGGTGCTGCAGCTCACACCTGAAATCCCAGCACTTTGTGGGGTCGAGGTGGGTGGATCATGAGGTCAAGAGTTCGAGACCAGCCTGGCTAGCATGGTGAAACCCTGTCTCTAATAAAAATACAAAAATTTAGCTGGGCATGGTGTCCCATGCCTGTAGTCCCAGCTGCTGGGGAGGCTGAGGTAGAAGAATTGCTTGAACCCAGAAGGCGGAGGTTGCAGTAAGCCAAGATCATGCCACTGCACTCCAGCCTGGGTGACAGAGTAAGACTCTGTCTTCAAAAAAAAAAAAAGCTGTGGCACCTTAGGCATTCTGTCATATGAAAACACAGTAAAAAGATGGCTGCCAATGACCCAGGAAATGCCCTCACCAGGCAGCAAATCTCCTGGCTCCTTGAGCTTGAACTTCCCAGTCTCCAAAACTGTGAAAAATAAATTTCTCTTGTTGTTGTTTAGAAGCTACCCAGTTCATGGTATTTTGTTAAACTAGCCCAAAAGACTAAGACAAGTGACATATGAACAAAATGAGAATATCAACAAAGATATCGAAATTATAAAAAGAAACCAAACAGAAATTCCAGCCAGCTGCAGTGACTCATGGCTGTAATCCCAGCAATTTGAAAGGTCAAGATAGGCAGATCACTTGAGGTCAGGAGTTCAAGACCAGCCCGGCCAACATGGTGAAACCCCATCTCTACTAAAAATAAAAAAATTAGCCAGGAATGGGTGCAGGCCTGTAGTCCCAGCTACTCAGGAGGCTAAGGCAGGAAAATTGCTTGAACCTGGGAAACAGAGGTTGCAGGGAGCCGAGATTGCAACACTGCACTCCAGCGTGGGTGACACAGCAAGACTCAGAAGGAAGGAAGGAAGGAAGGAAGGAAGGAAGGAAGGAAGGAAGGAAGGAAATAAATTCTGGAGTTGAAAACTATAATAATTGAAATAAATATTCACCAGAGATTTAACAGCTAATTTGAACAAGCAATAGAAAGAATTGGCAAACTTGAGACTAGGACAATTAGAATTATAATATCTGAAGAACAGAAAGAAAAAAGAATGAAGGAAAATGAACAGAATCTGAGGGAGCTATGAGTTAACATGAAGCAGCCTAATATGTGTATTACGGAGATCTCAGAAAGAGAAGAGAGAGAAAAAGGGGCAGAGAGATTATTTGAAGAAATCATGGTCAAAACATCCCAAATTTCATAAAAGCCATACATCAACAACTCCAAGAAGCCAAATAAACTTCAAGTATGATAAACTCAAAAAGATCCACACCAAGACATATTATAATCAGTCCACTAAAAGACAAATTAAGAATCTTGAAAACAGCAAGAGAGATGCAACTCAGTAAGGAATCTTCAATGAAAATACCACACTTACAAGATTTTTCTAGCACAGAAAGAAAAAAAAGAATATCACCCAATTTTTCATCAGAAACCCTGGAGATAGGAAGGATGTAGGATGCAATTAAAATGGTGAAAGACAAAGAACTGTCAACCAAGGATTACATTTCTAGCAAAACTTTCCTTCAAAATGAGGAAGAAGTTAAGACATTTCCAGATAAATAAAAGCAGACAGTATTTATTACCATTTAGACCTGCCCCGCAAGAAATGAAAAGACAAGTCCTTTTGATCAAAATTAAAGAATATTAGATGTAACTCAAAGCTTTATGAAGAGGTAAAGAGCTCTGTTAAAGAATTTAAAAGAAAAATACTTTTAAAATTTATCATAAAGCTATATTATTGAAGAATGCTGTGAGTTGATTTGTGTTCCTTCAAAATTCATATGTTGAAGTCCTAACCCTCAGTACCTCAGGATGTGACCTTATTTGGAAATAAAGCCATTGCAGATATAATTAGTTATGATGAGTTGATAATGATGTAGAGTGTCCCCTAATCCAACATCACTGGTGTCCTTATAAAAAGGGAAAATTTGGAGACAGGCAGAATGGCGTAAGAAGATGAAATCAGAGATTAGGATGACATTTCTACAAGCCCAATCAGAGATTAGGATGACATTTCTACAAGCCAAAGAATTCCAAATTTTTCCAGAAGATACCAGAAGCTAGATGAGAGGCATAAAACACATTCTCTTACCACCTCAGAAAGACGCAACCCTACTGACATGTTGATCTCAGACTTTTAGCCTCCCAAATTGTGAGACAATAAGTTTCTCTTGTTAAAGTCACCCAATTTGTGACCATTTATTACAGCGGCCCTAGGAAACCAATGTAAGTACACAATCAATATAAAGATGTAATTTAGGACATCAATACCATAAAGTGAGAGGGGAGAACAGAGCTATATGGGAGTAGAATTTTTGTATGCAATTGAAGTAAAGTTGATATTGATTCAAATTACATTGTTATAACTTTAGTATGTTATATGTATTCACTATAGTAGTCACAAAATTATATCTATAGAATATATACAAAAGGAAATGAGAAGGGAGAAAAAACATGTCACTATGAAAAAACTAAACACAAATGAAAGCTGTAATGGAATAATTAGAAACAAAAAAGCTAGAAACATAGAGAAAACAAATAACAAAATGACAGAAGTCCTTCCTTAGTAATTATATTAAATGTAAATGGATGGAACTCTTCAACCAAAAGAGATTGGCAGAATGAATTTTAAAAATACAATACAACTATGTGCTGTCGACAGGAGGCTCATTTTAGATCTAAAGACACAACAAGGTTGAAGGTAAAATAGTGGAATATGTCTCATGCAAGGAGTAACCAAAAGAAAGCTGGATGTCTATACTAATAACAGACAAAATAGATGTTAACTCGAAGACTGTCTCAAGAGACAAAAAAAGAGATTATGTATTGACAAAGCATGAATTCATCAAGAAGATATGCAATTATAAATATATATGAAGGAAACAACAGAGACACAAAATGTATAAAGTAAACTAACAGAATCAAAGGGAGAAATAGGCAATCCCATAACAATAATTGGAGACTACAGTATTCCACTTTCAATGATGGAAGAATGACCAGACAGAAGGTCAGTAAGGACAAGACTAATAAAGATCCAACAGAAAACTTTAACACCACTGTAAAACAACTAGATCTAACAAACATTTACAGAAAACTCCATCTAACAACAGCAGAATACACATTTTTCTCAAATACACGTGGAACATTCCCTAGAAGTCTTGGTCTATTTTGTGTTGCTATTTTTTTTAAAAAAAACTTGAGACTGGGTAATTTATAAAGAAAAAGAGTTTATTTGCTCACAATTATGCTCATTGGAAAGGCACGTGGCAAGAGCCTCAGGCTGCTTCCACTCATGGTAGAAGGCAAAAGGGAGCTGGTGTATGCAGTAATCACACGGGAAGAGTTAAACAAGGTGGGGGACCTTAGTGCCAGGCTCTTTTTACAGGCAACAGGAACTAATTAATTGAGCAATAACTCACTCACTTCCAAGGAGGGTATTAAATTAGGCCCCCACCTCCAACATTGGGATAATATTTCAACGTAAGGTTTGGTTGGACAAACATCCAAACTATACCACTAGGATAGACCATATTTTAGGCAGCAAAACAATTTTTAAAGAAATTTTGTTTTAGGCTTTAGAGAACTCTAGGGAGAAAAAAAAATTGAAACAGGCTCTTACTCTGTCATCCAGGCTGGAGGCTCTTACTCTGTCATCCAGGCTGGAGTACAGTGGCATAGTCACAGCTTATTGCAGCCTCAAAATCCTGGGCTCAAGCAGTCCTCCCACCTCAGTCTCTCAAGTAGCTCAGACTACAGCTGTACACCACCATGGCCAGCTAATTTTTGTTTATTTATTTATTTTTAATACAGATAGGGTTCCACCATGTTGCCCAGACTGGTTTTGTTTTTTTTGGTTTTTTTTTTTTTTTGCTGTCTTTTTTTTTCTTTTTTTTTTTCCGAGATGGAATTTCATTCTTGTCTCGCAGGCTGGAGTGCAATGGTGTGACCCCGGCTCACTGCAAACTCTACCTCCCAGGTTCAAGCAATTCTCCTGCCTCAGCCTCTCGAATAGCTGGGATTAAAGGTGCTCACCACCATACCCTGCTAATTTTTGTATTTTTAGTAGAATGGTAGAATGGAGTTTCACCATGTTGGCCAGGCTAGTCTTGAACACCTGACCTCAGGTGATCCATCTGCCTCAGCCTCCCAAAGTGCTGGGATTATAGATGTGAGCCACTGCACCCAGCCCAAGGCTGGTCTTGAACTAGGCTCAAGGAATCCTCCCACCTCAGCCTTCTAAAGTGCTGGGATTACAGGCATCAGACACTTCACTTAGCCAGAAAATTCTTAATAAATCTTAAGATTTAAATTATGCAAGGTGTCCATTCATCACAATGAAATAAAACTAGAAATTAATAACAAAAATTCAAAAATACGTGGAAATTCAGCAATATACTTTTAAACAACCAATGGGCCACTGAATATATGACAAAATGAATTAGAAAATAACCTTGAGACAAACGAAAATAAAAACACAACATACCAAAACTTATGGGATGTAGTGAAAGCAGTGCTAAGAGAGAATGTGCAGCTGTAAACATATTCTTTTAAAAAGGTCTTAAATCAATAATCTAACTTTACATCTTAAGAAATTAGAAAAGACACAAATTAAACCAAATGCTAGCAGAAAGAAGGAAATAATAAAGATTAGAGGGAATTAAATAAAATGTAGAATAGAAAAACAATACAGAAAATCAACAAAACCAAAAGGTAGTTCTTTGAAAAAATTGACAAAACTGACAAACCGTCAGCTAGACTGACTAAGAAAAAGACACAGAAAACTCATATTACAAAAATCAAAAATAAATGTGGGAGGCCAGTTTCAGAGGCTCGCACCTATAATCCCAGCACTTTGGTAGGCCAGGGTAGGCAGATTACCTGATGTCAGGAGTTCGAGACCAGCGTGGCCAACATAGTGAAACCCCGTCTCTACCAAAAACACAAAAATTAGCAGGGGTGGTGGTTGGCACCTGTAATACCAGCTACTCAGGAGGCTGAGGCAAGAGAAACAGTTGCCTCCAGCCTAGGTGACTGAGCGGGACTCTGTTTTAAAAAAATAAAATAAAGTAAAAGAGATGGAGGATCTCACTCTGTTGCCCAGACTGGCCTCTAACTCCTAGGCTCAAGGGATCCTCCCACCTCAGCCTCCCAAGTAGCTGAGACTAGGGCCAGGCACCAGCTTGCCAGGTTTAAAATGTGTTTTCATAACTCTCTCAGACTATCCACTAAGTGCCATTTAACTTTTTTTTCTTAACCAAAATGTATGGAGCCCTAACCAAATGTCAGCTTTCTGGTAGGTCCCCAGCTTTCAGAGATACATAAAGGACTCTTCATAAAGGACTTTATAATCTACTTGGAAAGGCATGGAAGTAAAATTAGCAGAGAATCCCATGTGATAAGTACCATGATATTGGTAAGGATAGGGATCTTGGGAAATACATGGATGGGAACTTTTAGCTTAGGTAAGAAATGTCTGGAAACACTGTTGAAAGAATGTAAGTGACTGAACTGAGTCTCAAAGAAAGAACATGTAATCAGTTGGCCAGGTGAAATGGGGAAAGGGCTTCGCAGACAAGAGGAGTAACATGTAAAAAGACACAGTAAAGAGAACATGAGGAGACTGAAAAAACATGGAAACTTATGAAGTCTGTAGAAATGGAGTGGGAAGAAGATGAATATTGGAGAACTGAACGAGGCTCAGAAAATTAATACCTTATATGATATGGGAGCATACACTTTATCCTACAGGCAATGAGTAGCCATTCTATAACAGTTCAGAAAGAGGAGTCAGCTCCATCTTTAAAACAGACTTCTCTGGCTACACTGTGGAGAATGGACAGAAGAGGAGCTCAGCTCCTCATTTAAACAAGTGAGGACTGATGAAGGACCTGAAGCAAGATAGTGGCAACAGTCACAGAGGCCAGCGGACAAGAGTCAATAAGTGTTTACGATAAAGACTCAGAAGGCCAGGCATGCCTGTAATCCCAGCTACTCGGGAGGCTGAGGCAGGAGGATCGCTTGAGCCTAGAAGGTGGAGGCTGCAGTGAGCTGTGATCACACTACTGCACTTCAGCCTAGATAATACAGTGAGACCCAGTCTGTACAACAACAACAAAAGTTTAATTAGCCAGGCATGGTGGCTCATGACTGTGGTCTCTTTTTTTTTTTTTTTTTTTTTTTTTTTGAGACAGAGTCTCGCTCTGTTGCCAGGCTGAAGTGCAGTTGTGCAATCTCAGCTGATTGCAACCTCCGCCTCTTGGGTTCAAACAATTCTCCTGCCTCAGCCTCCTGAGTAGTTGGGACTACAGGCACGCACCACCATGCCCAGCTAACTTTTGTATTTTTAGTAGAGACGAGGTTTCACCATGTTGGCCAAGATGGTATGGTCTTAACTACTCAGAAGGCTGAGACAGGAGAATTGCTTGAGCCCAAGAGGTCCAGGCTGCACTGAGCTATGATCGTACCACTGCACTCCAGCCTGGAAAACAGAGTTAGTCCTTATCTCTAAAGAAAAAAGAAAACAACTCCAAAGACCAGTGGCCAGCTGGATGTGGGTGACAGGAAGACTCTCACTCAGGTTTCTATCTTGGGAAACTTGGCGAGTGGTGGCACAATTCATAAAAATTAGAAACCTAGAAGAAGAAATAGCTTTGATACAAGGGACATAAGTTCTGTTTGGTTTTTTTGTTTGTTTGTTTTGAGATTGAGTCTCGCTCTTTCACCCAGGCTGGAGTGCAATAGCACAATCCCAATTCACTGAAGCCTCCACCTCCCGGGTTCAAGCGATTCTTCTGCCTCAGCCTCCTAAGTAGCTGGGATTACAGGTGCACACCGCCACGCCTGGCTAAGTTTTGTATTTTTAGTACAGACGGGGTTTTGCCATGTTAGCCAGGCTTGTCTCGAACTCCTGACCTCAAGTGATCTGCCTGCCTCAGCCTCCCAAAGTGTTGGGATTACAGGTGTGATTCACCACCCCTGGCCTTTAGGTTCTGTTTGGAAATGCTGTATTAGAGGTGATTGTGGGGCAGAAAGAGATGGCTATTTAGGTGTGGAATTTAGAGGAAAAAAGCCTGACATACAGAAGTAGATTGGAGGGCGCACTGGACAGAAAGGAGGATCTGCCTTAAGTTAGAGGAATTAATGTCTAAATGTAGAGTCCCATTATTAGAAGTAAGTCTACCCTTTCTGCAGCAGGGGAGATTAAGGAATGTAGCAGCTCCCCTATATGCCATCGAAATCAAATCACATGAGCAGACGCCCACTCAACGTTGTGTGTAATAAAGCTTATTAGAATAAACCAAGTATGGATAATCCTGGAAGCTTTCCAGACTCCGTTTCATTTTGAAGCAAGAGGGACTTCTAAGATATATCTTGTCTGTGGCAAAGCAAAATGCTAAATACCTTCTTATATTTGAGATCAATTCTTCAAGAATCTTGTCAGCAACCAGAAAACATAGCTTACCGAAAAAATGAAACAAAATAAAATAAAAAATAAAATAAGTGTTGGTGTGTTCTATTCCTTTTAAATGGGCATTCATTATCAATTTCCCCACATCTGTCGCTTCCTTCTACTGTGGACAGAAATTCTTCTTCATAAAAGGTGGCTTCTATATGCAGAATTCCTAAGGAACTGAATCACATCATATATGGAAAAAGACCAGGCTTTGGAGTAAGAAAATCCTAGTTGAATCCTGTTCTGACCATATACATGGTCATTGTCAAATTCATTTATTCACTCATTCATTCATTCTTGCAACAAACATGTGCAGAGCACATTTTACATGTCTTATCCTATACACATATAATCCTGAGTGAAATGTCACAGTTCTTGCTCACAGACCAGTGAGAGGGAAGACATACAAACACAATTAGAGAATAGTGTTTGTGCTGGGAGGTGAGGAAGATGGTGCACCTAACTGTTTTGATGAGACTGGAGAGAAGGAAGAAAAGGTAGGGAAGGAGGTAAGCAGTATGAGAGAGTAAACGGTCCTGGGGACACAGGAAACATGGAGAAATTGACAGGGAATTCCCAGTAGAAGGAACTGCAAGACCAAAGTCAAGGAGACATAAAATAGTATGGAGTTGGGTTCCAGGAGCAGTAAGTCATTTTTGATAGTTGGACAGCAGGGTAGGTCATGAGTGACAGGGATGGGTGACAAGGCTAGATGCACAGTCAGCGGCAAGATGATGTGCACTTTGCCTATTTTGTTGCCTGAAGGTACCACTGAGGCATGTTCCTCACTTCCCACTTAAGACTCTAGAAATCCTACTCTCTTCGGTAAATAGCTCTTTTTCATTCTATTGCTGTCTCCTACTCTCTGCCTAAGAAACTCCCACTCATTATTTGGTGACCTTGACCCTGTATGCGTAGGCTTCTCACTAAATTCTGTGGCATCCTATGTTAATCAGGGTTCTCCAGGGAAACAGAACCAATAGGATATATATGCACAGAGAGAGATATTTATGTTAAGGAATTGGCTCACACAATTGTGGAGACTGTCAAGTCTGAAATCTGTAGGCCAGCAGGCAGGAAACTCAGGCAGGGTTTTTAAATTGCAGGCTTCTTTTCTATCTTTCTTTATATAGAGACAGGGTCTCACTCCGTCACTCAAGCTGGAATACAGTCACACAATCATAGCTCTGTACAGCCTCAAACTCCCAGGCTCAATTGATTCTCCCAAGATTCCTGAGTAGCTGGGACTATAAGCACGCATCCCACACCTGGCTAATTTTTAAAACATTTTTTTATAGAGATGGAGTCGTGCTATGTTGCCCAGGCTGGTCTTGAATTCCTGGCCTCAAGTGCTCCTCTCACCCTGGACTCGCAAAGCACTGGGATTAGTTGTATATTGCAGTCTCGAGGCAGAATTTCTTCTTTGAGAAACCTCAGGCTGCTCTTTAGGCCTTCAAGTAGGTGGATAAGGCCCACCCACATTATTGAGGGTAAGCTAGTTAATCGAAGTCATTTAAAAAAAAAAAGATTATAGGCCAGGTGCAGTGGCTCACCTGTAATCCCAGCAATTTGGGAGGCCAAGATGGGAGGGTCATTGAGCCCAGGAGTTCAAGGTTACAGTGAGCCATAATTGTGCTGCTGTACTCCAGCCTGGGCAATAGAATGAGATCCTGTCTCTCAAAAAAAAAAAAAAAAAAAAGAATCACGTCTTTAAAAAAAACTTTACAGTGACATCAGTGACATCTAGACTAGTGTTTGACCAAAAAAATGGGCACCATAACCTAACCAAGTTGACATACAAAATTAACCATCACTCATTCTGTTGAGATTTCAAACTTTCTGGATATATCAGGCAGGGGCATAGCAGAAAACAGAATTCACTGAAATGAATTTTATGGAAGAACTATTTTTAAAGGTATCATCAGATTTTTTCTGAGACAGGGCCTCACTCAGATTTAAAGCAACAAACAAGAGGTGCCAAGTTACCTGTCAAGAACTGCAAAGAATCTGAGATTGTACCTTATTTGAAAGCTAACAAGAAGACGGCCACTGGGAAGAGCAGAGCAAGGTGGCTTAAGGCTGCTAAGTCAGAGCCGCGATGTTCCCGATTGAGGGCCTCATGCCAAAGCTGGACCCGGAGGAGATGAAACGGAAGATGCGCGAGGATGTAATCTCCTCCATGTGGAACTTTCTCATCTACGTGGCCCTGCTGCGAGTCACTCCATTTATCTTAAAGAAATTGGGCAGCATATGAAGATGGGAGATCACGTATGAATGCATGATATGAAGAGCCTGGTTACAGTTATCTACTCTTCTCTGCAAGTGAATAGGCCCAGAAAGGTGTAAGAGACTCTTTGAATGAACACAAAATTTCTGCTTGTTAAGAACAAGTTCCGCTCTGGTAACTGACCTTCAAAGCTAAAATATAAAACTATTTGGGAAGTATGAAATGATGTCTTGTGATCCTGGTGTACCCTTATCTTTGTGACATTTGGCCTCTGACAATACTGGTATAATTGTAAATAAGGTCAAACTCCGTTTTTTAGCAAGTATTAAGGCAGCTAAGTCTGAAATGGCACTGTCTTGTCAGTCATTTCTGTTTACCCTTTTCTTCTGTCTGGAGTGTATTTGTGACGAGTCCCTTATAATTAGTTATGTTTTATGGAAGTCAGCACACAACCACAATGACACATTTAAGCACAGGATCATTAGTCTATGTTTTTAATAAACATATCAATTAAGAAAAATAAAGAAAGCTAACAAGATAGCCTATTAGTTTCACAGGTGCTGGTAGAAGACATGATGCTCCTGGGTCAACATGAAGGACAGTTTATTGCTTATAATAACAGCAGTAGCGAAAGCATCAGCACCTTTTTATTTTTTTTGAAACAGAGTCTTACTCTGTCACCCAGGCTGGAGTGCAGTGGTATGATCTCGGCTCACTACGACCTCCACTCCCAGGTTCAAGCAATTCTCCTGCCTCAGCTTCCCAAGTAGTTGGGACAATAGGTATGTACCACTACGCCTGCCTAATACGGTTATCTGGGTTCAGTAAGAGCTGGAGGCATGGAAAAGAGGCCACCCATTAGGAACTTCAGTCATAGAGAGACACAAGCACCAGAGAAGCAATGCTAAAGCAGGGAAATAACAGAAAAGAAATATTCCAGTCTCTATCTTCCACTTTGATTTTTGGGCAGTGACTCCAAATGGCCAAATCCAACATGAAGCTAGAAAGAAAGCCTCAGTAATACAGTTCATAGGGGTCAGTATCCTAGTGTTCAAAGCAGCACTGGGAGAAAACTGGAGAATGTATCTAAGATAATGGAGGAGAATGGTAAAATTGATGATCGCTTCAATAACTTAGCCTGAAAGTTTCTTGATTTTCTGGGATTAAATCAGCCTCACTCCACTCCCTCTATTTAAATCATGCTCTCTCAAGGTTACATGGAATTTGTCAACATACAGGACTCCTCCACCTCCAGAATATTAAGCCTCAATCTGCCAGTCTTTGACCACAACTTTCTAAACCTCTAGCCGGCTGACTCTTTTTTTCTCAGTGGAACTGCTTTGTTTTGAACACCACTGTTTCTTGCATTCCATTTGTTTTTTTCTGATCCCAACTTCCTTCTTGTTAAATTATTCCATTTGTTAATGATTTCAGAAAGAGTCTCTGCGTGATGAACACTCAGTCAGTCTTTCGACTATCTGAAAAGGTTTCTATCCTAGCCACCATCTCATATGATAGTTTAGCTAGGTATATAATGTTAGTATCCTGCTTATTTCCTCTCAGAACTTTAAAGATATTACTCCAGTGTTTTGCGGATTTTTTTTTTTTGGCTTCTGTTCTTAATGATGAAATACCAATTTAATGTGTATTTTGTATATATGTAACCCTTGTCTTTGGTGTCCTTGAGTTTTTCTGTAATGTGCTTAAATAAGGATTGCTAGAATTTATTCTTTCATAAGTCAGCTTTCTTCAGTTTGAGCAATCAAGTTTTTTTTGAGATGGAGTTTCACCCTTGTTGCCCAGGCTGGAGTGCAATGATGCAATCTTGGCTTACTGCAACCTCCGCCTCCTGGGTTCAAGCAATTCTCCTGCCTCAGCCTCCTGAGTATAGCTGGGATTACAGGCACCCACCACCATGCCCAGCTAATTTTTTTGTATTTTTAGTAGAGATGGGGTTTCACTATTTGGCCAGGCTGGTCTTGAACTCCTGACCTCAGGTGATCCACCTGCCTTGGCGTCCCAAAGTGCTGGGATTACAAATGTGAGTCACCGCCCCTAGCCCAAGCAATCAAGTTTTTAATAATCCTTGGAAAATTGTCTTTTTAAATACAAGACAATTGTCTTTTTTCCTTGATATTTTGCTACTTTATGCTTCTGGAAACTCCTATTAGATGTGTGTTCAATACTAACCCCATGATCAACTTTTCTTTTATATTCTTTATCTCTTCTTTTTGTGCAATCCTTTGGATAGTTACCTTATAGCTGTGTTCCAGTTCAGTAATCAATTACTAAGCTATATTTGTCTATAATTTAACCCATCTATTCAGTTTTAATTTCAATACAAAAGTTTTTCATTTCTCTAAGTTCTACTTGATTCCTTTTAAATCTACCTAGTGTCTCTTTACAGAGTCTTGTTCTTTCCATATGATTCCTGTGTCATATCTTCTTTCATCCTTTTAATCATTTTTCAAAACCACTTACTTTATTATCTTTTAAAGTTCATTCTATAAAAATCAAAATTTTGGAAATGTAATTATATTGTGCTTGATAAATCTTTGCATAGTGGATTATTTCTCTACGTGGTTTGAAATTTAACTATAAACTCATTTTCAAGGGATTTTTTTCCCTTGTGAGTTTGCTGAGTTATGGAAGTGTGTTACATAGTGGCTTTATATCTGCATCTGCCAGGCACAAGAAGGATTTAATTGTCCAGGCTCAGCTTTTATACTAACATCTCCTCTTCAAGTTAATACAATAAGCATAGGATAAATTCAGATGAAAAAGTCTGAACATGGAGGAGACATACATTCCCTTATAACTTCCATGAGGATTTTTTAGTTTCCCCTTTCACTGAGGAGTTGCTCCACCAGAGCCGTGGCTTGATTTAGGTACTCAGTTCAGTTTCTGGCAACCTCCACCTCCCAGGTTCAAGCAATTCTCCTGCCTCAGACTCCCAAGTGGGATTTCAGGTGCCCACCATCACGCCTGGCTAATTTTTTATATTTTTAGTAGATACTGGGTTTCACCATGTTGGCCAGACTGGCCTCAAAGTCCTGACCTCAGGTGATCCACCCGCTCAGCCTCCCAAAATGCTGGAATTATAGGCATGAGCCACTGTGCCTGGCCATATCTTCTATTCTTACACAGTGTTAAAAGCCAGGAAACTAGCCTATAGAGTATATATCCTACTCTGATATTTCCCTGGCTAATGCAGTAGGTTTACAGGTCCAGTCTTTAGTTCCTCTTTTACTTTTGGCACCCAAGAACACCGTTTCTATGTCTTTGCAGTAGAAAAGGAGTGGCAGAGATCTTCACTGGTTCATTCTGCCATGAAGCTAAAGTTGTCAGTCCCCCTGCATTACTGCTTCATTTATGTAACTAATTCCTTCATTTCTCCATTTGCTTCTGGGAACCTTACTCCATTCATGGCTATGGTGCCATCTCTGTCCAGCCTAGAATCACAGTACACCATTCAACCACTCTACTTCCTACAAGCTAACATTTTAGACTTCTTGTATTCTGCCTCACCCACCTTGAAATCATTCCATGTTGGATCTACCCAAACATCCTCTCTCTTACACCACACCCACGAGAAGCATGGTGCATGGTGCAAACATGGACTTTGGAGTAAAACAGAGCTGATTTTGAATCTCAGCTCTGCCATTTTCTAGTTGGGTAACCATGGACAAGTTATTTAACTGATCTAAAGCTCCATTTTCTCTCCAGGAAAATGTAAATGATAATATTTATCTCAGAGTTATTGTGAGAATAAAATAGTGAAGGTAATGCATTTAGCATAGCTCTTGACACAGTTAATAAATAGTAGCTATGATAGGGTTCTGTAGAAAATCTTCAGACTGATCCTTCACAAATAGATTTTTTTAACTTCAGCCAGACCCTCTTTGAGGTTTGGAAATCTTTCATGTGTTGCCTTTACCATTCCCCACAACTGCTCCTGCAAATGTGCAACATTTTCTTCAAGCCATGGCCCACCAGCAGCTAACTTTGCTTCCGATTTCAACACTGAGAGTATCAGGTGGTTTCACCACCAACTTACTGCCCCCATGTGTGATTTGACTAGAACTTGGTCTTTTATCTCACACAAAAATGTTTGAGTATATGCCATGTGCCAGACAGTGTACTAGGCCCTGGGCTACCTCAGTGAACAAAAGAAACACATTTCTGCCCTAGATAGTTTACATTCTACTAGGAAGAGAAAAACAACGAAAAGCATAACTGAGTCAATTATATTGTATCTTACAAAGTAATAAGTGCAATAAAGAAAAGTAAAGTGCTGCCAGGTGTGGTGGCACATGCCTGTAATCCCAGCACTTTGAGAGGTCAAGGTGGGTAGATCACCTGAGGTCAGGAGTTCAAGACCAGCTTGGTCAACATGGCGAAACCCTGTCTCTACTAAAAATACAAAAAAAATCAGCCAGGCATGGTAGTGGGCACCTGTAATCCCAGCTACTTAGGAGGCTGAGGCAGGGAGAATTACTTGAACCTGGGAGGTGGAGGTTGCAGTGAGCTGAGATCATAGCAATGCATTCCAGCCTGGGCAACAGAGTGAGACTCTGTCTCAAAAAAATAATAATGATAAAAATGAAAATTGGCTGGGCGCGGTGGCTCACGCCTGTAATCCTAGCACTTTGGGAGGCTGAGGTGGGTGGATCACCTGAGGTCAGGAGTTCAAAACCAGCCTGGCCATCATGGTGAAACCTCATCTTAAAAAAATAAATAAATAAATAAATAAAAAAAGAAA